>VYZU01051099.1:0-12858 GCA_013401355.1 Ceyx cyanopectus
AGAAGGGTAATCTGGCTGACTCCTTTTTCTGCAGTAACTCAAGTGCTATTTCTGGACAGTGCTGGCTCAGCTTCTCAGAGGTGATGTACTGCCTTGTGCAGACAAGTTGTTATCAGAGCTATCGTTTCAGAGTCGATGTATAATTAGGCTGCATCTCTTATAGCATGGATATCATAGCACCACTGAAGGAGATGCAGCTTCTATGGATGGAGACACCCAGGATACAGAAGCTTCAAGAAATAACATTAGGTGTCATCCCAGTGCTGCTGCTCATTCAGTAATGCACAAGTTAATATAAAGAGCCTGTGCTGAGGAGTTACTCCTGTCCTGAGTCAGATGGGATAGGTTTTTCCCTTAAGTGAGTCCTGTGAGTTGAGGTAGTATCCTTATGTTTCTCACAGCACTTGCTTTCATGTAACTCCAGGGCCAAGTCCTGCTTAATTTATAGGCTCTGACAAGACCTTAGAGCAAGAATGATAGCATAGTTGCAGAGCACATCCTATCTTTTAGTATCTAAAGTGCCAATTTTCTGACAAAGTGTGTAATCTAATACAGTGTTGTATAGTGCATGTGCCTGATGGGGAATCTCTGTAAATCACCTCAGATTAAGAAAGGTAGAGTTTAAACTGTTATATGGGTAATGACAAGGAAGAAAGCAAACAATTCAGACACAAATCTTCATTCTTTCCTCCAGCAGAGATTAAACAAGACAGGAAAATACAAGCTGCCTGAAATCCAACATACTTTTTTTACCCTGTTTGATATCACTGTGTATAGTTCATGCCCTCTTCCCCAGGTCTGAGACAGCTTTACAAACAGGCACTTGTACACATATCCCCATAAAGTGTTTTGCAGGAAATTCTTCTTACTTTGCAGTGTCCCTTTCTGGCAGGGTTGAAAATCTTTACCTGAATCTCAAGTTTCAGGAAGGGTTTTAAGAATATGAGGGTATCATGAGGGGGATTTCACCTAATGGCTAAGCCAGGGATCTCTCTAGGACTTGCCAAGCTCTGATGACAGGATGACAACTTGGAAAAAGGCATGACTGACTGCAGGCTGAGTCCCAAAGCTGAGGAAATGGCTAAAAATCCCACTGCAGAATTTGATGACTTCTTAAAGAAGTTGGGTGATCAGGGGGAGGAAGAGCAGCTGAAATTTTCTCTGATTAATATACTCATACATAAAATTTTCAAGCTTAAATTAGGAGACATAACTTTCCATATAGTTAATGGACTGCATAGACCACATGCTGAAGATGACAGAAAGCCCAGGGTTGGATCATGTGGAGTTAATGTGGACTAGAAACAGGAACAGCTAATAACTCAAGTGCTGAAAATTAACTGAAGGGTGGGCTCCCTTCCATTGTGGCATTTACCTGTAATGTCATGCAATTCAGTCTGGAAGATGCAAGAAATCCCATTCTTCTCCACAAGTATTTGCAAACTTGCCATTTTTTATTCTTCTGGCCCATTTTATTCTTCTTTCTGCTTTCAAATAACATACCATTCTTAACAAATATAAGCAGGGAATTTATTTCTCATCCTGCTCAGAAGCTTTGAAAGCAAAACATTTAAACCAAAACCATCCTTACTCTTTAGAGATGTTAAGAATTGAAAATAATCTGAACTGTAGCCAAGGATTTCCCATGGATGCTCCTACCTTAATAGTAGGATATGGCTAGAATAATGATGTGGTCATAATTTTAACCCTTTTCCAGACATTTCTTGATGACACACAAAAAAACATTGTTTGCATTAACAAACAACGTGTATAGTTTTAAGGGGCAAACATTTACTTTGCCCAAGGAGGCAAAGTAACAATGTCTTGGTATCTGTACCTTCCTCTGGTATCTCAAGATGAAAACAATTTATTTAGATCAATAATAGGTTAAGCTGAGCTGGGGGAGGTGAGCTTAAGTCAGGTCATGCACAATCCTTGTACATTGTTTTTCAGAATGAAATGAAGAATGAAAGACACAGGAAAACGTAGGCCAAGACGTCCAAAGGAGGACATTAAACTTTAATGATTCACTTTTGGGTGCTTGTCTTCAGAGAATTAGGTGCATATTTTCAGGACTACTGATTATACCCATCTACAGCAGAAGTTAAGAATATTCTTTTCAGAAATCCAGTGGCCATTTTATCATTTACATTGATGTATCTGAAATAGGAAACCACCTTTGCAGGCTTTTATCCTAAAGAGAGACTGTCAACACTGGATGCAATCAAAGTCTGAAAAAAATCTTTTATTTAGTGACAGACTGTTTTTCTCTAGCATTATTAAAGATAAAAATATATATAGGAGCAAGTAATTTCACAGTAAACTGGACTAAGATAATCTATATTTCCATGCCTTGTGATTTCATTAAAGTATCTTTCACTTACTCCTCAAACTAGAAATCCCTTTCAAGACTCCCCAGGAGATTGAATTTGCATCCAGATTTGCCACATTCACTCTTCTAATAATTTTCCATTAAGCTTTGAAAGTACCAACATAAGTTTAGGTCTCCATTGAAATTAGAGGTTTTAATCTTCACAAAGTGAATGAAAATATTTCAAATTATATTATTCCATAGTGGCAGATAATTTAGAATAAAACCAGATGAGTTTACTATGGAAGATACCATTCAGAAAAGAGTGAGAGCTACTCTTGGAAGTGTATACCAGCACTGGTTTCAAGAGCTAGATGTAGGCTGNAATTTTCATAGAGAATTATCTTCAGTTTCAAGCCAGTTCCATTAAGAATCATCTCTGAGTTACAGAGATTTATGATTGGTGGAAGACACACATTCTCATTCTAAAGAGCTGATGGTAACTTTTATGTGCTCCAATTACTGTCTCTTTAATTCAGATTGCTCTTTATTATATTATATAAAGTCTCTCCTTACAACAGGGTACAAAATACAGATTCAGATTTCTGGTGCCTCAAAGGGAGAGGACAATTGGGATTCAGATTCAGCTCTTTGTAGAAAACATGCCAGGTGCAAGGTGACTGAAATAAATTTTCAAACTCTTCACTAGTTCAGATGTGTTATGGAGAAGAATCTTCATGAGAAAATGTGTTTTTTTTTTAAGTAATGAGAGACACAAGAAGAAACATTTGCTTGCATTCTTTGTATCTTTCTTTTTGATTACTTTGACTGTGAATTCAAAATAGAGTTACGACTCAATTCCTATGGATTAAAGCAAATTCCGTTTCTGCTTTGCCTTCAATCCAAGGTTAAGGGGACAATAGGACACTTTATTTTTCACTATCCCACCTGTAGCCTTCATCTATATTTATATGACCTTGGTGGGGTTGTGTGATGATCAGTATTAGATTCAAGCCACTTGCTTCTTTTTTTTTTTTTTTTTTTTCCAAATTCTGGCAGTAAATGTTAAATCCTTGATGATTTCAAATTTAAAGATGACAAAAAGGATTGATTGATAGATTGATTGATTGC
This sequence comes from Ceyx cyanopectus, assembly GCA_013401355.1. Lineage (NCBI taxonomy): Eukaryota > Metazoa > Chordata > Aves > Coraciiformes > Alcedinidae > Ceyx > Ceyx cyanopectus. The sequence goes on from VYZU01051099.1 coordinate 3,443, forward strand.
AAATACCAGTGCAATGAGGGTAGTCATGAGAAATAGTCTGAATTACCTGGAAAATAAGGCAAATTCATGAGAGATTAATGAATAAGATAAGTCAGTGCTGTATGTCTGGAAAAGTGAATGCATGCAGGTACTATAGGCTCTGTTCCAAGGAAAGTAGTGGCACAGGAAAAGACATAGAGCTTAGAGTTGAAAAGAAATATGACTTGAGACTCCTAGAACACTCCTGTGGAGGGAACAAAAAAAAACCCAAACAACAAAAATGCTCAGTCCTTGGAAATTGGAGAAGGAGTAACAAGTAGGATTAGGGAGGGATTTACTCTGTACACAGTGTAGTGAGAGCCAGTACCGGAATACTGAGTCCTGCTGAAGTGTCTACAATTTAAAGAGTACACTGAGAAACTAATTGAAGTGAAAAATATTATACTGAGGGACTTAAAAGTGCAATCTCTTTAGTTTTCCCTAAAGGAATGACTTGATTGGAGTGTGTGAGTACCATCCAGACAGGAAAATGCCTGGTGGTAAAGGGCTCTTAAATCTCATGGAGGAAGACATAATGAAAGTCAGAAAGTATGAAAGGAAGCCAGGAAAAAAAAAAAAAGAAAAAGAAAAAACAACTTAGATATAAAGGAGAAGTTAGAGCAGAAGGTAAAAATAACCAATCTGGTAGATTCTCTATTCCTTGATGTCTCAAAAGCAAGACTATATTCCTTCTTGGAATGTTTCTTTAGCAAAAATACCACTTTATTTAAAACAAAGCTGTTCTTTTTCAGCCTGGATCAGATTAAATCCAGAAGTAGCAAGGGATATTTGCATTGCTGGAAACTAAACACCCTGGCAGTACCAGAACAACCAGCTCTCATTAGAGGTTGCCATTTTTTTTTTAAACTCAAAGTCCATGTTTTTTTTTTCTTAACTAGTAACTAAAAATAATAACTCTTAAAGGGTTAAATATTCTACACATTTCAAACTCCCATATTTAAAGATTTCTGATTACAACACACAAGATGCAACATGGCTGGATTGAATTTGATGTTTTCTAATGCTAGCCAACTGCATCCTATACAGTTAACCAAACTCATTTTACTGACTGGTCCAGCATTGTTTCTGATTTGTGGCTGGGATGAATCACTGGTATCCAGTGCCTGATAATTCTAAACAACATACCCTCTTCTGAGTGATGAATCATAGAATGATTTGTCTGGAAGAGACCTTCAAGATCATCTAGTCCAGCCATTAACCCTACGCTGCCAGTGTCCCTAAACCATGTCTCCCAGCAGCACATCTAGGCAACTTTTAAACACCTCTAGGGATGGGGACTCCACCACCTCCCTGGGCAGACCATTCCAATGCCTAAGCACCCTCTCTGTAAAGAAATTCCTCTTGATATCTAACCTAAATTTCCCTTGGCGCAACTTGAGGCCATTAACCTTCGNCGGAGGGAAAGTCTTAGGGGAGGCTGAGGGAGTTTTTTAAGCCTGGAGAAGGAGAGACTTGGCTTGTGTCAGGAATAGTACGGCCAGCAGGANCATACATCTGGTTGCTCAAAAAACTTCCATTATGCCTCCCCTTGTTAATACTAATTTCAGATGATCATGCTCCAGTGGATCATCAAAAACATTTTCTTGAGATTTGTAATACTGTCCATTTTCTTAGTGGTTTATCTCTAATATTAACACAAATGGTAATAATTTCCTTCTAGCTTTAGGCTGTGGCATGATGTACAAGTAGAGATATGGGCATTTAAATCTAAATAAAACAAACAAACTGAATAAGGAAGATAATGAATGTTCTTCAAGAAAGGTGAGTTGTCTGCAGAGGAGTTGTTTTTTTTACCATGAAGGATATTTAGCTGTTCCTATTGCAATTTCTATGTTCCTTAGTCTGATCACTGAGATAAGATGAAAGTGGTGCATTTGTCTTTGACCAAGACTATAGCTGTACTTTTCAAGGATAACACTGGATTTATTACATACCTGGAATTTTGGCATGCCTCTACTTGTAGGAAACACTCTATCCATAGCAGGAGTTTGACTACTTTCTCTGATCTAGATAGAGCTGAAGGTCCAACCACACAACCCACCTTGAAGCTGTGCCTGTACTGTTCTACTGCTGCTACTGACAAACCAGTCCTGTTAGCTAATTAATTACGGATGAGATAATTGGTGATGTGCACCTGGAAATCATTAGGTGCATGGAGGTTACATATTCATGAGTCCTTCCCTGGAATTTGTAGGGTATCTGTTGTGTGCTTGTTTTCCTAGGTGTCTTCTGGTAAAGTTCAAAATGATCTCTGAGAATCTGAAGCATAATACTTCTGTTCTGGCCACATGTAATTAGTTGTATTTATTTGTGATAGGAGTGCAGATTAGAAGTTGACAGGGAGTGAAAGTGGAGAAAGCAGCCTAGATCATTGTGTCTGATTAAATTTCTTCTGCAAAATAACTTCCGCTGAACTAATGAAACAATTGTATTATGTATCAGGATCATGTTCTTGTGGGCGATTCCAAAGATGGAAAGAAAAGGTCTACATGCCATGGTACTTCATATACCTCATGGCCTCATATCAGAGAGCGAAGGTCACAGATTGTCAGCTTTTGAACTTTCTTTTTTCCTTTTTCTGCTACACACAACAGCAGTATGTTTTTCCATAGTATAAGGTCTGATATGTTGCCTCATCACAATTTGAGGCTGCAAAATTTTGACATTAATACACAGATGATCCAGTAAAACTCTTCTGTTGGTCATAAAATGCTTATTCTTTGAGATAAACATTCTTATATAGTAAAAATGCACATGACACTAAGTTGGGACAGACTGTTGATCTCCTGGAGGGCAGGGAGATGCTGCAGAGGGATCTGGACAGTCTGGGTCGATGGGCTGAGGCCAATATCATGAAGTTCAACACGGTCAAGAGCTGAGTCCTACACTTTGGCCACAATAACCCCCTGCAGCTCTACAGACTGGGAGATGAGAGGCACGGTTGAGAGGGACTTGGGAGTACTGGTTGACAACCAGCTGAAATGAGCCAGCAGTGTGCCCAGGTGGCACGGAAGGCCAATGGGAATATGGCTCATTATAAAGAATAACATGGCCAACAGGTCTAGGGATGTAATTCTCCTNGAAAAATCACAGGAAGATCCCTATAGTGTATTCAAAAGTTCCCTACAAAGTATTCAAAGACCATACAAACCATACATACTGGTTTGCTATTGATGAAAAGCAGCTTTTTCCCTATGCTTCAGTCTTCTTTTTATCAATAATTCTTCCTTTTAGGAAGTCTAGAGTTAATTTGTCATACCATTTTTTTCTGACATGAAAAAAAAATATATGAAGTTGGGTTTTTAAAAAATTGCACAGTATGCACCAAGAGCAGAGCGCACAGACTGTACATCTGTGTCAGGCTAAGATATCTTAATCTATCCACCAAATATAACATTGCTTTCTGTATTCATTTAAAACAAAACATCTCTTAATAAAATCCTGAAATAGAAATAACTGCAAGAGTTGAAAGGGCTCTATTTGCATAGTTTTATCAAGCATCGATCAAGAGTATATAAATTTTTTAATTTCTCCAGAGGATGTCTGCTCTGTTAATCAGACTGAGGCATAATGGCACCAGATGAACAGTAAGTCTTGGTCTTCTAGCCCTCACTTCCCATCCCAGTTCTCCCTCATAATCTCATCTCATCATCTTATTATCTCATGTCCATCACTTTTTGTGAAGGAAGTAGCTTGTCTGTGCACCTGTTCATCATTCTGGGAGGAGGCATTGAACACCATTGACAAGTCTTGACTCTGCATTGCTTCAGACTGAGCAACTCCAAGAACACCAAGGGTTTTCATATAAATGTACTCAAAACTGTACTTTAAACTGTTTAAATTTAAAAAGACAAGTATAATGAGCTTTGACCCCTTATAACTGAACTCTGGTTTCCATAACACAAGGATGGGAGAATGACTATTAATAGATCACTAGCTGAAGTACATGGAGTCTTTCAGGAAAGTCCTTGTACATCTTTAAAGACACTGAGGGTCTACTGTACTGCCATTTTTCTCTCCAGTTGTATTAACACTTTGAAGATGCATTTTAGTACTTCTTATTGGTAGGACATTGAGTCTTGGTTGCAAGAATGAGGGTCACTGTAGCCAGAGGCTGTGAAAGTCAATTTTGACTTAACATCAACCCTGCTGCTTTAGCTCTGGGACTCTGCTATTGCAGACACACATTTGTGGCAGATTGACTGGGGGGTTGTGAAGCAATTACAAGAGCACTTGAATACTTGGTCAAAGCTGCCAAACAGTCATTACTTTCCATCAAAGTCAGAAACCCCAGGTGGGATGCCATGGGCTTGCAGACTGGTGCCTTGTCTCACATATATCTCCATGCCCAGTATCCGCATTCCTATAATTTTGTACAGGGCAAAAGCTTATTAAATACCATGTTGATTTTCTTTCTTTTATTGCTGAAATTACAAACAGCATTTACTGACAGTAACAACATTTTCAAGCCTGCACAGAGGCTAATGTGTGGGTTTTCTCTCTTGACTATACACAATTGATTATCCTGGGGCATCTTGAAGAATCTTTTTTGGAGAANATCCCCAAAGGGCTGAACACTGTGAGAGGAGAGATTTAGATTTCCTCTCTTGTTATGTCCTGACTGGGATCTGGTTAATAATGTGCCTATTTATTCAACTCAGTGCAAAACCATAAATGTCATTAAGGCTTTCATAACAAGGAATGTACCTCCTCCACAACTATGCAGTAAGACAAATATGTGCCCCATGTCACAGTGATGAGCATATTAGAAAATGCTTAGAGAGGTTGTTAAATGAAGCCGCAGTCAAATAAGCTAATTTTGCTTACTCACTCCACTTCTTGATATCCATGAATATTCAGGCAACTGGATGCCTGAAGAAAGGCTGCTCCTAAGATGATTATTGGTATTGGTTTGTGAACAAGAGTGTGTGTGTATAGAAATGTTTCTGTGTTGCTTATTCACATATTTAAACAGTTTCATTAATTCAAGGGTCAGAAAGGATACCATGAGATGGAAGTTATCCATGACAAGCATCAAGGGATACCTATGTACATACAACTCATAGGTGAGACTTACCAGGAGTAATCAAGATCAATTTAAAAAGTAAATCCTACCTTGTCTTGCTAATACATTCAAGTGATTACTTGGGTTGGAAAAATAAAAGACTGATGAACTTTTGCTCTCATTTCTTTTAATGAACACTGGAAATGTAAAAAAAATCATAAAACCTATAAGCAAAATGAAAAATCACAGGAAGATCCCTATAGTGTATTCAAAAGTTCCCTACAAAGTATTCAAAGACCATACAAACCATACATACTGGTTTGCTATTGATGAAAAGCAGCTTTTTCCCTATGCTTCAGTCTTCTTTTTATCAATAATTCTTCCTTTTAGGAAGTCTAGAGTTAATTTGTCATACCATTTTTTTCTGACATGAAAAAAAAATATATGAAGTTGGGTTTTTAAAAAATTGCACAGTATGCACCAAGAGCAGAGCGCACAGACTGTACANTATTTTTTTTCTTTTGGCATAACTGGTCTGGCCACTTTTAGTGATCTTTATTTCATTTTTTAAAAGCAGCTTCATTTTGACAGTTGTAATTAATGCATTTCTTTATTATTATCATGTTTCACTGTTAATATATCAAGAGACTATATTAGCTTCTGGCACATCTGGACAAGAATAATCCATTATGATTTCTGTCTCTGTTAATGCGCCTTTGACATTATAAGAAATTATGTAAAGAGCCCTAGGATTCTTATTTTTCTTTCCAGCAGCCTACAAGAGAGCTTGGACTGGGAATGGGGAAGTTATGATTTGTGATGCCATGCTACACAAAAAGAGGTGGGAATCATCATATATGCATACGTTCAAACAGTTGGAAATTGAGAGACTGGGTCATTACTTGCAAACCATTTGTGTTACAAAACCTCAAGTAGCTGCATGTGCTTCAGCTTAGGTTTGGAGGAAATATATGAATCCCCAAAGGGCTGAACACTGTGAGAGGAGAGATTTAGATTTCCTCTCTTGTTATGTCCTGACTGGGATCTGGTTAATAATGTGCCTATTTATTCAACTCAGTGCAAAACCATAAATGTCATTAAGGCTTTCATAACAAGGAATGTACCTCCTCCACAACTATGCAGTAAGACAAATATGTGCCCCATGTCACAGTGATGAGCATATTAGAAAATGCTTAGAGAGGTTGTTAAATGAAGCCGCAGTCAAATAAGCTAATTTTGCTTACTCACTCCACTTCTTGATATCCATGAATATTCAGGCAACTGGATGCCTGAAGAAAGGCTGCTCCTAAGATGATTATTGGTATTGGTTTGTGAACAAGAGTGTGTGTGTATAGAAATGTTTCTGTGTTGCTTATTCACATATTTAAACAGTTTCATTAATTCAAGGGTCAGAAAGGATACCATGAGATGGAAGTTATCCATGACAAGCATCAAGGGATACCTATGTACATACAACTCATAGGTGAGACTTACCAGGAGTAATCAAGATCAATTTAAAAAGTAAATCCTACCTTGTCTTGCTAATACATTCAAGTGATTACTTGGGTTGGAAAAATAAAAGACTGATGAACTTTTGCTCTCATTTCTTTTAATGAACACTGGAAATGTAAAAAAAATCATAAAACCTATAAGCAAAATGAAAAATCACAGGAAGATCCCTATAGTGTATTCAAAAGTTCCCTACAAAGTATTCAAAGACCATACAAACCATACATACTGGTTTGCTATTGATGAAAAGCAGCTTTTTCCCTATGCTTCAGTCTTCTTTTTATCAATAATTCTTCCTTTTAGGAAGTCTAGAGTTAATTTGTCATACCATTTTTTTCTGACATGAAAAAAAAATATATGAAGTTGGGTTTTTAAAAAATTGCACAGTATGCACCAAGAGCAGAGCGCACAGACTGTACATCTGTGTCAGGCTAAGATATCTTAATCTATCCACCAAATATAACATTGCTTTCTGTATTCATTTAAAACAAAACATCTCTTAATAAAATCCTGAAATAGAAATAACTGCAAGAGTTGAAAGGGCTCTATTTGCATAGTTTTATCAAGCATCGATCAAGAGTATATAAATTTTTTAATTTCTCCAGAGGATGTCTGCTCTGTTAATCAGACTGAGGCATAATGGCACCAGATGAACAGTAAGTCTTGGTCTTCTAGCCCTCACTTCCCATCCCAGTTCTCCCTCATAATCTCATCTCATCATCTTATTATCTCATGTCCATCACTTTTTGTGAAGGAAGTAGCTTGTCTGTGCACCTGTTCATCATTCTGGGAGGAGGCATTGAACACCATTGACAAGTCTTGACTCTGCATTGCTTCAGACTGAGCAACTCCAAGAACACCAAGGGTTTTCATATAAATGTACTCAAAACTGTACTTTAAACTGTTTAAATTTAAAAAGACAAGTATAATGAGCTTTGACCCCTTATAACTGAACTCTGGTTTCCATAACACAAGGATGGGAGAATGACTATTAATAGATCACTAGCTGAAGTACATGGAGTCTTTCAGGAAAGTCCTTGTACATCTTTAAAGACACTGAGGGTCTACTGTACTGCCATTTTTCTCTCCAGTTGTATTAACACTTTGAAGATGCATTTTAGTACTTCTTATTGGTAGGACATTGAGTCTTGGTTGCAAGAATGAGGGTCACTGTAGCCAGAGGCTGTGAAAGTCAATTTTGACTTAACATCAACCCTGCTGCTTTAGCTCTGGGACTCTGCTATTGCAGACACACATTTGTGGCAGATTGACTGGGGGGTTGTGAAGNTAATGCATTTCTTTATTATTATCATGTTTCACTGTTAATATATCAAGAGACTATATTAGCTTCTGGCACATCTGGACAAGAATAATCCATTATGATTTCTGTCTCTGTTAATGCGCCTTTGACATTATAAGAAATTATGTAAAGAGCCCTAGGATTCTTATTTTTCTTTCCAGCAGCCTACAAGAGAGCTTGGACTGGGAATGGGGAAGTTATGATTTGTGATGCCATGCTACACAAAAAGAGGTGGGAATCATCATATATGCATACGTTCAAACAGTTGGAAATTGAGAGACTGGGTCATTACTTGCAAACCATTTGTGTTACAAAACCTCAAGTAGCTGCATGTGCTTCAGCTTAGGTTTGGAGGAAATATATGAATCCCCAAAGGGCTGAACACTGTGAGAGGAGAGATTTAGATTTCCTCTCTTGTTATGTCCTGACTGGGATCTGGTTAATAATGTGCCTATTTATTCAACTCAGTGCAAAACCATAAATGTCATTAAGGCNCAATTACAAGAGCACTTGAATACTTGGTCAAAGCTGCCAAACAGTCATTACTTTCCATCAAAGTCAGAAACCCCAGGTGGGATGCCATGGGCTTGCAGACTGGTGCCTTGTCTCACATATATCTCCATGCCCAGTATCCGCATTCCTATAATTTTGTACAGGGCAAAAGCTTATTAAATACCATGTTGATTTTCTTTCTTTTATTGCTGAAATTACAAACAGCATTTACTGACAGTAACAACATTTTCAAGCCTGCACAGAGGCTAATGTGTGGGTTTGCTCTCTTGACTATACACAATTGATTATCCTGGGGCATCTTGAAGAATCTTTTTTGGAGAATTACATGAAAGCAAGCTGGCAGATACAATAATGAATTGGCAAGTGTTTTTATGCCTACCCTACATGACACATGCCCTCCATGGTTAACAGCTGGTCGAGATCCTCCTGTACATGATAACTGCAGCAGAGGGATATTTGTTTGAAGGCTGCTGCTACAAGAGAATTCCGATGGACATGATGCACAAGAGGGGTAAAAGGGAAGCTTTGAGTAGACATACATTTTCCAGTGAGCACAATGTCTTTTGTGAGAAGAGAATATGTTTGTATTTAGAAAAAGAATTATTAACTGGAGAATAATTTTATGGGAATATTTACCACGTGTGAGGCATACGTGACTAAATCATTTCCCTGCTGGTGTAGGAAACAGTGCCTTTCCCTCTTTCCACCACCATGGCCCATACATATCTCCGTCTCCCACAGACACTTCACTAGGAATTTCACCAAGAAGAGAGCTCTAATGGTTTTGTAAGTAGAGTGATAATAAGAATGGACTAAGTCATTAATGTATTTGTGGTAGATTATTGTATTCTGCTGCTTCATAACAGCCAAAGCATTTATTGTCAAAGTAGGAGAGATTGATCCTCTGATAGTGCTGTGTTGTGATGTTATCCCAAATGTCCAAGATAATGCCATCTGATGAATGAGGGTACCTTAGAGTGACAGTTGCCCTGTTTCTTACCTCTTACTTTCTTCCTTTGGAAAGTAATGATACTTCTCAAAAATACTTTA
>VYZU01051103.1:0-27347 GCA_013401355.1 Ceyx cyanopectus
TGAAAAGCATATTTGCAGGGAAAACAGATGAAGGACAGCAAATGGCTATATTTCACCTCTTCCTCAACCTCAGGATGCTGGCTGGTTGCTGACAGGCTCTGGGGAATGATGGAACTAAAACACTGGATTTTGCAAAGGAAAAGAACAATCCCTTGCCATTCTTGCTCTTAAAAATGTTCCTGAGGAGCAACACTGCCTTCATAGAAGGGTCCAGCAAGGAAAAGTGCAAATATTCCAAGGCCTGATCCTGCCAATTCTCCCCCCACCCACACACTTATCTCCCACAGACACACACCTAAGATTTTCTGGGGTAGAAATTAGGCAGAATTATTTTCCAGATCAATTCTAAAACATCAGGAGTCCCACCCTGGCTAAAAGCAGAGGGTGCAAATTCAGGGCTGGGTGATGTTAGGGAATAAAATCAATAAATGCCCATGATGTTAGGGAATAAATGCCCAGTGCTGCCATGTCTATTTGGTAGCTGGTTCACTCCTCGTGACCCACATTTAGCCCTTAATTAGTTCCTAACTAGCCACCAGTGGCTGTGATTAATCAGGTGAATTGCCCCTCAGGAGCTCTCATTTCCTTCCTGCTTCTGTCTATATGGACAGTAAATTCCTTATGGTGAGGAGTGTGTGGATTGCATCCACCTATTTTTATCCACCTGTGATTTTCAGGTTCTGTACCTATTTCCCAGGCAATGTGGTTCAGGATCAGCTCTCCAGGACAAATGAATGTTTTCATTTACATCTCCCATAAGCATTAGCTCAGGGGACTGTATATGGGAAATTTACAGCTCTTCTCATTTATCTCCAGGAAGATGAGGAACAGGAGTGCTTGTAAATAACAGGTTTGAGGGTATAAATCATCCCCCTGCTTCCATCCCTCTGGCCTGGAGTCTCTGAAGCTGAAAATACCCAGCTCATTAGCACATAGATACTCAGCCAAGGCTCACCCTGCACCCACATATTGGGGGTGCTGAGGGCTGCCAGCAGAGCCAGCCAGTGGAGCCTTGGCAATTCCTGCTCTGGAAGGTCTCCCCTCAGCTCTGCACATGAGGGAAAGGGTTTCAGTTCAAACCAAACCCAGTAGGGGATTCAGAGGAAAGTTGTTGTCCTGCCTTTTCTTCCAAGCCTGACCTTGACATGGGTCACTGGGATCCACAGCAAGGAAAGAGAGGCTGTGGAGTCTCCTTCTCTGATGACTTGCCAACCCTACCTGGATCTGTTCCTCTGTGGGCTGCCCTGTGTTGGTGACTGCTCTGACTCAGGGAACTGGTTTATGTTGGTGGGAGGGCAGAGCAGCCAGCACCAGAAGCAGCATCCAGCTGGAGCAGGTGAGGAGCTGAGTGATGGCAGCTCCACTGGGGCTCACAAGTCAACAAGAAATGTGTCTCCAGGTTGCACAGCAGGCAGTTCCTCCCCCTCTGCACTGATGCTGCTGAAGGGGCTGGTTCCCTGCTCAGCCACAGCCTGCCCTGAACAGGGCACAGCCATGTTCCCTTGACTTTGAAGAATATTCTAGTAGCTTTCAAGCTCCCAGCCATTAAGAGACCATTACTCACTGTCTCCTCAGAGCTGATGGAGTCCTTGCCCTACCTGTTCACCACTTAACAAATGTCACTGCTTGTTTTACAACACACTCCACCAAGGAAGGGAAGAACTTTTCCAGCCAAAGGGAACAGCAGTAGATTTCAAGAGCTGGGAGGACTTTGTGTCTGCTCCAGAGCAAATAGGTTCTGCAGGCCAAGGTCAGGGTAACAAGCCCCAGGAGAAATTGGGGAATTTATCCTGTTCTAACCCAGGAGATAAGGTGGAAGGCTACAAATTTAGCCAGTGGTCATCATGCAACTACATCCCAGCAGGGCTGCAAAGGACAATTAATTGCATTCCTCTTAATCCAGAGAAAAATGCTGTATCATAGCTAAGTTGGGGGTTTTTTTGGTGTGTTTTATGTTTTTGCTTTTGGGTTTTTTTAAAGCCATACTCAACAAGAATAAAATGGCACAGGAAATCTACAGTATCATCAAAACTTCCATTCCCACTGCACAATGGGTTTAGTATCATGATCTAAAGATAGTCTGTGTTCCTCTTCTTCTGAAATCATCCCACTCTTCATCTTATGGTTATTACTTTATATGAGAGATGCTTAAAAATTATTTCCCCCATGTGGAAAACTTGGATGAAAATGAGAACATTCTGGTTTGGAATCAAGATTGTCAGTAGAAAACTGCTGGGTTTGTTGAGTTTTTTGCTTCTTCTTTTTCCTCAGCTGCACAAAGCATTGCATTAAAAGCTTTGAGTTTTGGTTTTCTATGGAAAAAGATCATTTTTCTCAGGTTTTTTTCTTCAAAGAAAGCAGATGCCCTCCATGAGCTACTTTTTGCTATGTTAAAACTGAGTATTTTTGGCATTCCCTGCTCCTGCAGCTGGTTAATACCCCAAAGGACTCAGCATTGCTGACACACACTTAGTTTTTAGTCCTCTGTGCCTTGCCCCAATACCCTGGGTTGTGCTCACTGGGATACCCCTGTGGAAGGATGAGTCTGCAGAATCAGACCCAGGGATGAGGGGAGTTTTGAACACACCTCCTTGCTCCTTTAGGATTGTGCTGTTCTCAGCAGTGGTTTCTGGAGGCAGAGTGATTCTCTGCAACCACCACTCCCCAGCCTTTTCCCCTTTTTACCCCAGGACCAGCCAGCCTTCCCCTGGGCCTTGCCAGAGCCACCCATCTGTGAAATCACTGGGTAAAAGGGACATAGAAGCAGAAGAAAGTTGGATGTTATTTCAGCCCTAATGTAATAACTGAGGTGCTGCTCAGCAGTGATGTACTCTGTGTCCCTCAGTCCCTCCAAGATCCCAATTAATACCATTCCATTAACTCCAAAAGGTGTTTTAAAGTAGTAATGCTCTGGGCCATTAATTCCACCAACGTCAGCATGCTCTTGCTATGACATTTGCTTTAATTAGTGCTATAACCCACTACTTGACTGCAAGCTGCTCAGCTAATAATTCATAGGCAAGTCCCCCCTAAACAGAATTTTGGGTGCTCACTGCTAGAAACTGCACAAATTGGTGCATGCTAAAAAAACTCTAAAAATGACACAAGGGCTCAGGATTTCAAAGTGAAAAATGAAAGGATTTAAAAAGAGATTGCTGGAGTAACTCACTGAGTGTCAGTTATTCCCTAGGGGTCTGTTAGCCTTCAAAACTGACCATTTATGATGTCCTTCTGAGACCCACCAGAGAGCAATAGACTGGAAGAAGTGTCTCTGGATGGCTTTAGCTTGTGGCAAGCTCCAGATAGTCTGTAAAATCTTTACATGGGTTAGATTGAGCTGAAAAGGATTTGACCCCTTGAAAATGAGAAGCAAGATCCTCATCCAGCCTGAAAACAGCCCTTCAGCTCCTCAGACTGGCTCCTGCCAGACACCAGGATGACTTTGTGTGGCTCTGTTTCTGCCCCACTGGGAACAAGGGAGACAACCCTTAAGGGGTATTTGCAATTCAGAATGGGGCAGTACCTGTACCTCAGGAGGGAATATGATTAAGAAGAGGAAAAACAGAAACAGTCCCAACCTTCCCATCACTTCTTAGCTTCTGATGTAATTTAAAGTCTTGTGGAAGGGCAATGGGGCTGAGACACAAGAATATCACTGACCAAGAAATAGGTGAGAACCACAGGAAAACAAGCAACCCCAGACATCCACAGACAGTGTCTTCCCACTCAGCTCCTGCAGCAGCAGCAGTCAGAATTCTCATCCTGCTACCAAAACACAACCAACTTTCAGAGGCCAAAGGATCAGGATACCTGACTGCACACTGGGATCCCTTCCAGATCTGAGCTCAGTTCACTTTGCCCCCAGCTCCTAAAACCTGAGTGCTGAAAACAGCAAAGCAGATGCCAGTCCAGGCAGTGTCTTCTGAATGAGTCAACTGCAAGGAACTTAGGATAGAAGGAGCTGTCACATTCAAGCTCCTGAGATAGGTGCATTTTGACCAGAAGGCTTCCAAAGTCAGGTCTCCCACAGGGGCAATGATGCCAATGAGTTTGGACCAAACAGTCACACAGAAATACACAGGCTGGTGGAGGAAGGACACTGAATATTGATTAAAGACAGGAAAAGTAACCAAATCCATCACCTCCTTCAAAGAGGGTCTGTTTGGGATTGGCTGTAGCAAGCAACAGAGCTTCAGATGCATAGCATGGCTCCTGAATGTTATCTCATTCTCCAGCAAGACATGACAAACAGAGATTGCTGCTAACAACCCCTCTTGTAGCTAAATGAGATAGCATGGATGGCTGAGAGATGCCAGAAATGTTGTTCCCAGACCACTCATTCCTTGCTTTTTTTCAGCTAAAGCTGCCAAGAAGAGAGGCACTGACTGCCAGCCAGACTTTCTGAAGGCAATGCTACTCCAGAAAGAATTCAGATGAGACCAGAACATTCATTTCCCCCAGGGACTTCATTTTTATCAGCAGGGAAGAAAATGTAATACAACCCTGGAGGCCTTTGACACTGAAGGCTGAAGATCTCAGTCTGATCTCTATTCTACTCATGTAAATCAAGGCCTGCCTGTGCCACAGAGGCAGTGACATTGCACTGCTGCTGTATTAATAAGGCCCCAGATGTCACCTTCCCTGACAGGAGATGGAAGATGCTGTGATTACAATTCACTGCCCTTTCCCCTACCTGTGTGACTTGGCCAATTGCTAAAAGAAAGGAAGAAAAAGTCCTGAGGTCAAAGGGAAGGTGTGTCCTGGTGCTGGAGCTGGAGCAGGTCTTCCCCATACTAGAGCAGTGCAAATTCACTGCATGAGGAGGTTAACTGAGATGAGAAAAGACATCAGTCCCCAACTCTTTGCTGCAGCACTTGGATTTCACACCTCACCAGCAGAGTTTCCTTCCTGCCCTCCAGCTTCCCAGCCTATGGATGATGTGAAGGGAGCCTAGCAATGCCTGCCTGGGTGCTGTGGGTGGGGAAGTGCAGGATTGCTGACCCCAGACCCGCCCCAGTGCATAAGCTGATCACCCACTGGGAGTTCAGACTGGGGCAGCTTCCACCCCACCACTCACATCTTCCCTGTGCCAACCTCCTTCTCCTTTCCCACCAAGCCCCTGAAAGCCTCAGTGATTCCTCAGCTTTCTGCTAGGAGCAGATTGAGGAACAAGCCAGAAAAAGAATTACCTGTTTGCAGCAATCTGTGATGTTTTGCTGGAGCATGATCAAGGGATTGGTCATAAACATCCATCCCCACTAATGCAGTCAGCAGCAGATCTGGAAAGCAACACAGGACAGCAGCCATCAGCAGGTTAAATGGAAACTAGCAAAAGATGTGGCCATAATCCAAATTATTGCTCCAGTCCTGGTGTGTGTTCAGTGCTGGAAATAGCTCAGACTGAGGTTCAAGCCACAGAATTTCCAAACAGCTCCCTGACCCCTCACACTCCAGGATGGCTGAGACTGGGTTTTGTGGCTTGATTCTTCCTGCCAAAGGTTTTTTCCCTGTGGACTGTGCAGCCTGTAGGATCTAAAAACTTCTTCAGACTGCCCTACCACCCTTTCCAAGCATAAGGCCCATTTCCCAGCAAGGCAGGCCATTCAATGCCACTCTTGCTTCAAATGAAAAGGTTGTTCAGGGTTTTTTAAGCTCTCCTTCTGCTAAGGAGAGAAGTGGAAGGATGGGAGGAGCCACTGGCTCTCCTCATTTAATGTGGGACTGAAAGGCAGGTATCTTAGCACCACTAGTGGTTGGTTAGAAGAACCTGCAGCAAACCTCTGTCCAAGCTCAGTAACAGCTCCTGGTCAAAACAACCCATAAGCATCAGGAAATTCAGCCTGGATTCTGATGAGGATGGTAATGGCCCAAATATCCAGTTTCCCACATCACTCTGAAAACACCCTACCTGCTGAGAAATCACTAAACACAAGTGCCACTTGTTTCAGAGACACAGGGGCAGCTCTGGAAGGTGTCACCTCCCATATAAATTGATCACTATAAAATAGAGAACCCAACACTGGAGAGAGGAAAAAAAAAAAAAGAGAAATAATATGAGAGGCTTTTCTTGGTTCATGACTGGAACAGCTACTGTCATTTAAATTTTATTAGGAAAGATTAAAAGGAGCCTTGGAGTGAAACTGCTGTGATGAAGTGGTCCCAGGGTCTCTCTAACTGTGATTGGCACCATACTGATGTGTCAGACTGACAAAGTTATGACAGTTATTACACTGCCCCTAAAACAGAACCTTCAGCCTGAGGTAAAATGATAAAGAATGGGGAAGGAACCTCCAGAAGACAGGAAAATTCAATGCAATTAGGCACAAACATGGACATTTATCTCACTGGTTCAGGACAGCACCTGCCTGGCTCATGGTGGTGTCTCTGTGTCCCTGCAGCAGGCTCAGCACTGGCTAAGCTGGGCCTGGCTTTACACCCAGCCTTGGGCAGGTACCAGCACCAAATCTCTCTGGAGATGCATGATCTGGTGGATTCCCCACCACATCAGCATCAGTGCAGCTGTAAAAACCTGCAGGCTGCTGCCTTTGGAATCTCTGCCTGCCCTGGAGATACCTTTGGACAGAGGCAGCCTCCTCCCTGACCCCTTTGCAGGGCACAGCCCAAAGACACTGATTGCCTGAGCACAGCACCAAACAGAAGCATCATGAGCCCTCCTCACCACCCCAGAGCTGAAGGTGAGATCTCTTTTTAATAATAGGGTGTTTGGAAGGATTTATAGGCTCTGGTTGTCTCAAAACACAAATGACAGCATCAATCAGAGCCAGACAGCAGAGGAGGAAAGCAATATCCCTGCTAGGTGAGGGGAATGCTGATGTCAGGCACAGGCAGCTTGTGCTTGAACCTTCCCACCTGGCAGAGCAAGCAGCAAATGTGCAAGATAAACTGCATTCTTCAGTCCAGGCTTGGCTGGCTTGTGTTTTAGGATAGGCTAAGCCCTTTGGGTTCCATTCCCAGCTGTCTCAGGGACATCAAACCACAGGACAGCACAGGTCAAAAAGGAGGCTTCTCCCAGGAATGTTTGCAGCACAGCCCCTCACTGCTGCAGAGGTAGGGTACATGCAGGGTGAGGATCACTGCTGGGAGACTCTGTGATGTCTCCACCAAGTTAAAGGCCAAACACATCAGGGAAAATCAATGTATTTTCCTTTCCAGAGGCTGGTAAAACAAAGGGAGTTGAGTTGCAATAGCTGCAAAAAGCAAGGCAGGTGGTGCTCTGCAACGGGGCAGAGGGTTGGAGAGATCATTTGTTTTGACAGCCTTTGATCTGCAGAGGCAGAGCAGAAAGGGAACCTTCCCCTCCCATCCAGTGGGATTATTTTAATTCAGATTCACCCAGAGAGAACTGCTTAATTTGAGCAGGTCAGGGGTTCAGTTTGCTCCGTGCTCACCCAGTCATTTAACAGATAATACCTAATACACTTTGAAAGGAAACTTATGCTCATTTATTTTCAAAGATTCCCAGCCAGTCTTCTGGGCAATGCTCTCAATTTAGAACTTCTCTGGAAACTAGAGAAACCTATTGAGTTGGAGTTTAATTGTCCTGTTCCATTAGCTACTGCATGCATGTGAACACACTGCACAGTAAACCCTCTGCTTCATTCCTCTGGCTGCTGAAACTAGTGCTGGGTAGGAAATGGGTTTTACACCCACAGGGATTTTGGGAACTTGGGAAAAATCCCACTTTAGTACAAAACCAAGGCCTCTCAAATCCTTTCTGTTGATCAAAACCTGCCCCCAAAATACCCATGAAGCCAGTGGGTGAAGTTGTGATCCATGGACATGGAGCTGTTGGAGCAGGTCCAGAGGAGAGTGACAAAAATGCTCAGAGGCTGGAGCAGCTCTGCTGTGAGGACAGGCTGAGGGAGCTGGGGTTGTTCAGCCTGGGGAAGAGGAGGCTCTGGGGGACCTTCTAGCACCTTCCAGGCCTGTGAGAAAGCAGGGGAGGGTCTGGTCACAAGGGTCTGCAGTGACAGGACAAGAGGCGCTGGCTTTAAGGTGGAAAAGGGCAGATTTAGGTCAGACACTAGGAAAGAGTTCTTTAATCTGAGGGTGTTGATCCCTGGAATGGGCTGCCCAGAGGGGTAGTGGAGGCCCCATCCCTGGAGACACCCCAGGCCAGGCTTGAGGAGGCTCTGAGCAGCCTGAGCTAGTCAGAGATGTCCTCTGTCATTCTCCAGGCCAAACTAAGTAAGCAACAAAGACTCTCATTTTCCTCAGTGAAATCCAGCCCCAGAAAGCCAGCCAGGAGGCCAGAAGCATATGATGAACAACTGAGCTAACAGAGCAAATTCCCAAATGACACAGGGCTGAGCATGTCCCCCCTGTGCTCCACAAAGTGCAGCTGATTTATTCCTTCCACATGCCCCCTCCATCTTCCCAGCACAAGAGAGCCTGCCCAGCATCCTCCTAGCAGCCAGCATACACCTTGCCAGAGCTGATGGCTGGGATTTAGCTTTGCTTCCAGTGCCACTGCATGGCCAGCCCTGGGACTGGTGTGTGCTCCACTAGCCTCCCACCTCCTCTCCCCTGCAGCAGTGGTGTTAGAGGTGTGCTGTTCAACTGGCACAGCTCACTGGGAGTCACTGGTGCAGCAGGGACATACAGGAGCATAATCCAGCACACAGGAGAGACTCCTTAATCATTGATATCTACACTTTGATGGATAAACCAGGCTTTGGAGATGATGTTATACATGTTTTCCCGACATTTTATCACACTTGTCTCTTACTGATCAAGTCTTTACAGAAGGGTATCTCAATTTCCCTACCAGCACCCTCAAATGTAACTGTAATCACCAAACACCCTCTCTCAGTTTCAAGAAAAAAAATAATAAAACAGCATTTCCAGCTATAAATGCCTCACAGTCACCACTATATCTTGGGAAAGAGGTGCAGCAGTTTCTCCCTCTTCCTCCAGGTCTTTAAGGCTCATTACCAAACTAACAGCTAGGCAGGGTTTTCCTGCTAGGGGCTTATTCAGAGCCAATCTATCTGCAACTCTAACAGTTTAGAACACAGCACGCAATTGATCTGAGCTGAAAAAAGCTTTGATCTGCCACTGTTTGTCTTACAAAGCAGATCTCCCTCCCGGGGTCACCGAGTTACACAAAGCCCTGTGTCAGGGGAAGTATTAGAGGATGATGCTGAGCACTTGCTACTCTGAGGGGGAAAGTGAGGCAGGCACTGAGTGATCTGGAGGATCACTCAAGATCTTCCAGCCCACTCAGCTGAGGAGCTGTAGGATACACTCACAAGTTTCAAGTAGTTCTTTGGCTGGAAATTGCTACCTCTCCTCTGTGTTCCTCACCAAGGTGCAAGACAAATTCTTCCTGCTTGGTGAGAGCAGCAGCAGACTCTGAGATAAGGAAAGTGTCTGGGATTCCTCTAATCAGCTCAGGTTTATCATGATGATGACCTGAAGGTTTTAGGTGATGGCTGAGAAAAAAAAAAAAGATCATGAAACAGCCTGACCTCAGACAGTTTGAGGGTTTTCTAGGGTTTTTTCATTCAATCTGGAGCCCTTCCCTCCTCCAGGTTACACTGAATGTCTCATTTTCCTCCCTAGAAACTGCAGTGATTTCAAGAAACATCACTTTTGACAAAGTTTTATCCTGAGGCTGTCAGAAGAAAAAATCTCCTTTGGAAAAGTTGTCTCTCTTCATTTTTTTGCCCAAGCAGTTCACAGAACTCAGCCCAGAGTCCCAAATAAGCACGAGGTACCACCCTGGATCCTGCCCCTCATCTGGGGTGTCTCAGAAACACGAGTTTATAAAGAATAAAACCCCACATTACTAAGTGAGGAAAAGGAGGGGACAACAAACCCAGTGCCCATGCCAGGGTGGGACTGGGAGTGCTCCAGGGTGAGACTGGGAGTGCTCCAGGGTGAGACTGGGAATGCTCCAGGGTGAGACTGGGAATGCTCCAGTGTGGCACTGGGAGTGCTCCAGGGTGGCACTGGGAGTGCTCCAGGGTGGCCAGCGGGACAGGGTTCTCCTCATGGAGGCTGCAGCTGTAGCAGGTAGAGGCGTGAAAGCCCCAGCAGCTCTTGCAGCTCCTCACCACTGCTCACTGTGCCCTCAGCTCCTGGGTTCCACTCTCTTCCAAGCCCTTCGGAGCTCCCCTTTGCTCCCCATCCTCACTGCAGCCACTGCAGCCTCGGCAGCGCTGCCTCGCCGCTGCTCAGCCCGGTTTTCCGCACCCCCCCAGCCGTCTGAAGGAGCCCAGAAGATGGCGCCGGCCCCTCAGCCATCGCCGCTCTCCGCGCCTGAGAAGCCGCGGGGCTGCTGGGGCGGCCGGGCACCTGCGGGGCGCTGAGTTCAAGAAAACACGACGGAGGAAAACCTACACGGTGCTCGGATAAAAGAAACGGCCCCTTGCATTGCCCGCAGGGGAACGGGAGCCATCCGTGGAGACACGGAGCCGCCGATGCTGGGTGACCCTGCGGCCCCTTCCCGCCCTTCCCTTCCCGCCCTCAGAGCCCCGGGTGCTGCGCTTCGCACCACTGCCCAGCCGTGGGCACAGCTACAGGCGCCTCTGACACAGGACTGGGGGAAAATGGGAACATACGTGGGCACTTGGGGAGGGAAACTGGCGTTTTTTGCCAGAGCAGCCTTCAGCGGGCAGGGTTCATGGGATAAAAGTTCTGGCAGCAGACGGAGCAGTCTAGGGAAGCAGTGGGTGAGGCAGCCCGTGGACACCCAGACCCTGATCTGCGGCCAGGAGGGTATTTATCTTTCCTTTGGATCAGGCTGCAGAGGAGTAACACGCTCTGCCTGCTGCTCTCCTCAGTCGTCACTGCCTTTAAATCTTTAAATCGCCAATGAGTGATTGCCAAAGAGCTTCGGTGCCAGCCTGGTGCTGTCAGACTGCGGCAGGAGTTGTGAGGGCAGGTTTGACGTGACAGCTTGGGCTAGGTGCTCCCAGGAGACCTCAGCAAACACAGGAGAAAATACCCAACCAAAATGCAGCATGAAGCTGAAAGTTTTTTACATGACTGGTTCCTTGGAAAGGTTTTCCTTTCAGGACTGACGTTGGAAGTCCTTAGAACACATCAGTCTCCAGTGGAACTGAGGGAAGAAATCCTTTCAGGAGTTGCTGTCACCTCACCCACACATAAATAGACACAGACAAGTCAAAAGTGAAGCCTGATTTTTTTTCAGCAGTGCTAAAGACATCACAAGATGAACTGAAATATCAAAAGTCATTTTTCAAAGTGAGTCAGAGATCCCAAACACTGGTCAAAGACAAAAAACCTGAGTGCCAAGGCACGTTATCCTTGCTGGAGGAGCCAGGGAGGGGAATGTTCTTGGGTAGAAACTGGGGGGAAGCAGGATAGCAAAGGTCACAGGCATGAGACCTGCAGGGAACTGAGCCCACCAAGTACAAGACACATGCAGCTGTCATCTGGATGTTGTCAGAGTTCCCCTGGGGGAAACACCTTCTGTAGGAGATGTTTCCAAATACTCTGTCTTTCTTCTTTTCTTCTATCCTGCTAGTAAGGGATTTCATCTTCTAGGTTTCCAGTTCTCAGTGTCTTGGTTAGAGGATCTGGTGGCACCTAGGAAATCATGATGAAATCCATTAGTAGATCCTTCTCTAGACTGCTCTGTGGAATAACCACTGAGCTGTGGGAGTCCTCATCAGTACCAACACCAGCATTCATGGGTCTGGTTCCCACTTCAAGCCTTAAAGGCTCTCTCCACCCTCCAAAGTTGTGGAAAAATAGATCTGCCTTCCTTGGCAACCTGTGGTTGCAGAAGGAGAAAAGCACACAGCATGCAAAAATAACAGATTTAAGAACACTGTGGAAAGAGGCCCCAAAACAAATTGCTTCAGATTTCCTTGCAAACCCAGAGTTCAGGGACTCTCCCTGAATGCAGCACCACCTCCTGTCTCACACACAAATCCCCCCAGTGCTGTGTGCTCCAAGAGTTTTAAGGAAAGCTACATATGTGCTTCACCAGCACACAGGGCAGCTCTTTGGGGAAGGACAAGCTCCTGGAAAAAAAAGGTGTGGATCTGCAGGAACTGAAGCTTAAAGGTTTGCCCAGAGACTTGTGGTCTGTCTGGTCAAATAGGTTGAACTGTCTGGGATGCCAAGTTCAGGCTTTTGGAAACCTTTTTTTTTTGGGGTGACTTAACTGCAGTTTAAAAAGAAAAAATCCTGCTTGGATTTAAACTTTTTCTTAGAGCAGCTCTAGCTCAGCCCATGTCCGGGCACCAAATCCTCCAGGAGAGGGGTTGCTCTTAGAGCCTTCACAGGCAGCCCAGCTAGTCCATGGGGATGAACAGTCCTGCTGACAATCATGAGAAGAGTGAAGTGCAGAGAGACCAACAAACCACTCCAGTCACTGGGAAGAAGCTGAGAAAGGAGGATGTAGGTGTCATTGTGCACGTAGCTGTGGAAATCACTCTGTGCCCTGAGGAATGGCACTTGGGAGATCTGTCAATTCAAGTTGTCATTTTGTTCAACCAGAATTTTGCATTTAATTTGAATAATGGTCAGAATTTCAAAGCCATGTTACCATCCCAAGGCATTTCAAGCCACTGTAAATGAAATATGAAATGTATCCAACATTTCTCCTCTGCACCCAACCATTGCAGTGTAACCTCACCCTGTAGAGACCAGAATCTGCAGCACCAAATGCTCTTTTGTCAGAGCTGCCTCTATCTCAGCACAAGCACACAAAGGGGAGTTAGCAGCAGGCCTTGCAGCCACACCATTTTATCTTCACACAGCCAACACATTACCAGTTAATTCCTGGAAATTCAAAGCAAGCAGGTCACAGCCCCAGCTCACACGTGTTGCTCGTGATAAGGAGCCACACTTTTGTCTTTCTCCATCTGCTTGTCAGCTTGACTGGACAGGTAAGCTGGTTTTCCTGCTAAATCCATCCTGGCTGTTGTGTTTTCTCCCAGCCCAGCAGCAGCCAGCTGTGAACTCCAAAGAGTTCTCTTGGCACTGATGGGCACTAACCAATGGCTGTCGTGCTCCAGGCTGGGGGAGGCTGCAGTGTGGTGGGGATGAGTAAATGTTATGCTGTCCATACAGGGCCTCTCAATTAAATGCTTAATTGTGTCATACCCTGAAAGCCTCAGATCAAGCCATTTGAGAAAGCAGTGCTCTAATTTCCAGGGGTTTTGTTGTTCAAGAAGCAGAAATGTTAAAAGCAGGAACGAGATTCTAGTCAGGCAGTTGCCTCTGCAAATTGCCAGAGATACCCAATTAATACTAAACTGCCATTAACCCTGCTACAGCTTGACAAAGCAGACTATAAAATAATCTGAATTTGTACCCTTGCCAAATTCACCAGGATGTGTCTTTTCAATACAAAGACACTGCTTCAAACAGCTCCTAATGAGTCATTTTGGGCCAGATAAATTGTTTCTGCCTCAAGGGATTTGACTCTCCTTTGTCAGATGCAACAGTAGAAATGATATATCCCCAGTTTGCTTCTCATTCATTGATTGGTTTGTTTATTTGAGGTTTCCATGTAAATCCAGCCAGACCCAGGCCTGGGATCCCACTGTGACAGGGTGGCCCAGGATCAGCCCAGGAACAGCAGCCAGATCCCATTCCTTCAGGACAAAGTGGGAACAACACTTGCCTGTTGCTGAGGTGGGTTAGTCAGCACAGCCTCACCTAATCCTACTCACCCACTCTTGGTTCATGACTCAAACATTTGCCTTTTATGCTTTTTCTTTCCTCATGGACAACAGTGCTGAAGTCTTGGAGACCACGCAGCAGGGTGGGTTGTGCCCTGACAGGACTGGGAACTTGGATGGGTGACTAACTCAGGGAAAAGGACTATGTGGTGTGGTTCCCATGGCTTATCTGAGAAGCAATTTCCTTGTGCTTTGAAAGTAACTCATTTAGCAAGACTGGGTCTCATTCCCTTTGTCAGAAGGGACACAGCAATGACATCAAATTCCACTGCCTCAACGGGACCAGTACATAACAGCTGCAAGAGCAGGGTGAGGGAGCCATGCCTCCTGGTTCTGGATCCAGGACCTACCACCCATCACAGCTGCATGGCTGCAAGGAAGCAACAGCACTGCTACAGAGCTGCCCCAAGCCAAGAGGAGAGGGACAAGGAGACACCAGGAAAGGGAACAGAGATTCCCCCTTTCTCTTTCCACCTCGTGGGCTGCCCACCCACACACCACCATGCAAGGTAACCCAGATGTTCCCTTGTGGCTCCTGCTTGGCTTCAGTGTAGTCATGCTTTCAGAGAAGGTCCTTGCCACTGAGGCTGAGTGACACAGTTTTTTCCACCTCTCTAGTCAGGGGGAGTGAAGCAGCTGCATGCACCACAAAGATGCTTTTAATTTCCTCCCCTGATGCAGTAGGAAGGTGAAGGGAAGGAACAAGAAGGGCCAAGGGGCAATGGTTGAAATGAGCAAGGAGTGGATGGAGATGAGAACTAAGGCAGAAGTTGTTTCCCAGCAGAGTGGTGGCCACTGGTACAGGTTGCCCAGGGAGGTGGTGGAGGCCCCATCCCTGGAGCCATCCCAGGTGGGGTTGAGGAGACTCTGAGCACCCTGCTCTAGCTGAGATGCCCCTGCTCTCAGCAGGGGTTGGACTGGATGTGCTCTAGAATCTTCCAACCCAGACACTGCTGTGGTGCTATGAACAGCAGTGGTTTACCCCAAGAGCCCAGGCTGAAGAGGCCTCAGCAAAGCCAGGAAGAAGCAGCAGTGTATTATCACTTCCCCATACAAAGGGTGTGGTTAAGACAATCCTGAATGCCCTCTCCCATGGGAAGAGAGCAAGGAAGCTCTGCTGGCATGAGGAAAAGAAGCTTCTGAGACAGAGTGGCCTGGTGTCACTGGAACCATGCTGTGGGACAGGCTGGGAAGGCTGCAGTAGCTCAGCAGCCTGGCTGGGTGTTAAACTGTAGGGGTTTGTCACCCCAGCAGAGTCCAGCAGCAAAGAGTCACTTTGCTACCTTGAACAGTCACCTCACCTTACTGGGGGATGACTAAAATATTCCCCTCCCTGCCAAGCACTTGGCCACTAGCCCTGTGAACTAGCAAGGCCTAAGAGTTGCCAAGGTAAACAAGCTTGACATGACCAATTTATCATTTTTGCAGCCTCTGCTCCTTGTCAGAGAAGTGCAAGGTGAAGAAAACAGAGCTGTGGGGCAGCTGAGCATCTCTATCAGGCAGGAGGTCCCTGTGTGGTGTGAGCTGCTGATAAGACCCAGGAGATTCTCAAGCTACCACACAGCAGGGAGAAGTTTACAGTCTCTTCACTCCAAACAACCACTGCACCTGCCTGGGGGTTGCTCTCAAGGTCCCAGAAAGCACCAGCTCAATCCCCCAGCACCTTCACACCCCTCCCATGGACACTGGCTGTTGGCCAACCTCCCATCAGCAGTGCCTGAAGTTCCCTGACAGTGCCAGCACAGACAACCTCATACATATTTTTGTTAGCTTGAGAGAGATTTGTGCAGCAGTAAGCTTCTCCTTTCCAGAGCAGAGGTCATTTGGATCAAAGGCTCTGATGTAACATGGCAGATTCTTTGGGCTGCTCAGCTCAGAGCCTCTCTGCAGAATTACAAATATAGCCAAGACATTATTAACATTTTAACAAGTTTCTCTCTTGGGGAACCTCAGTTATTCACCTGTGAGTAGCTGTTGTTTCATCACCAGGAGGGAGTCAAATGGAAAGCACAAAAGCAGAGATGGGTTCTAAGCTTTCAGCCATCATTTTGCTTTACAAATTAACAGGGATAAAAAGTCCCCACTTGGCTCAGTTCTCTCCTCACAGGTGGTACTTTCTAAAATGGACTTATTTTGGCAAGAACTTCTTCAATAACAGCCTTGCCCACTTGAAGACAGCCACTGATCATCAGCATCCAACACCCCATCCTGCTGCAGCCTGGCTTGGAAGGAGGAAAGAAGCAACACCAATGTAGCTGCTGCTCTGCAGGGAGGCTTCCCCACCTACATTCAGGTCATCTTTGGCACTCATTTTTGATGACCAGTATTTATTAAAAGGAGCATTTCTGAATTGTTAGCTAGATAACTTCCACAAAGGGTAAAAAAAACCCAAAACAATAAAAGCCAAAAGCAATCTAAGAACCATATTATCATCCAGTGCAGAAGTTGTGATGGAATCACAAAGCACAGAAGCCTTTCCAGAAGAGGTGCTGAAGGGCAACTCATTCCAAAATAGCTTGACCCTGGTGCTCTGAGTGCCCCATACTCTGTTGTGCCCTCATTACTGCAGCAAAAACCCCAAGAAACTGGCACAAAACCTGTTTTGATTTGAAGGGGGGAACCTCAATCAGACGTTGGCCTCTAAAACAGCCTTAGATTGAGGAGCACTGTGTGGTGGGAGATTTTAATACTGCTGTGAACACTTGGATCAGAACTCTGGTGAGAGCCTGGATCTCTTCATAAATCACTGTGCAGAAAGGCAGGTGTCAAAAGGGAACTGGTGAAGGGATGAGTTGGTGTTTCAGGTTAGAAACCTGTCTCTGTGGGAGCTGTTCAGGGTGATGCCCATGAGTATTGACTCCAAAAGCCATGGCAATGAAAAGATGCAGGAAAAAGGGGTGGGGGGGATTGCAGAGTTTATTGGAAACTCAATCCATTGAAGATCTTAGGAAAGGTAGAAGCCATTAGGTGAGCTCAAGTTTAATTCTGGTTGTGAAGAGGAAGTCATTGCACAAGGGTTTTGCAAGAGCACTGAAACTGGTAGAACAAGATGCACAGCATGTGGAAGTGAAACTAAAGAGATTAAAGAACAGTTGGAGTTGTTGCTGGGTCGTCTTTAATTACCTTTTTAAGACACTCTGCTTTTCTTTAAACTTTAAATAACAGCATGAAGGAGGCCTCAACTCTGCTGGGGAGCAAATAATCCTCTGTCATGTGTAAGCACACTTGTGAGAAGAAGCCAAGGAGGAATTTGCAGGAGACACAGAAGAGACAGCCCGTGTGAGATGAGAGATGGAGAACAGGTTCTGTGACAAGGGCCCCTGTTCAAAGCAAGTCAGGAGAGGTCTCAGCAGCTAACTCACCAGGTATGTGTTGTGCACCAACAAAGCCTTCTCTGTTCAATGAAAGGCTCCTTCATCTTTGCCTCTAACCTCCATTCCTTCCTCACCACAGCAGAGGGATTTGCTTTTCAGAGGAGGAAAATCTGAGAACACACTCATTTCTCTATGGATTCAGAAAACCACAGAAGCAACCAGAGCCCAAGATCTTGCTGTTCCCAGCAGGCCAGACCCTTCACTGCAGCAGACACAGCATGGGTTTTATGAAAACCCAGAGTGAAGTTGCTATCTCTGCTCCTGCTGACAAACCCTGAGCTCTGAATTTGCCCTTCAGGAGCTTTTCTCCAACAGGAGAATCTTCCTGCAGTGAAATAAAAGCCATAGCAACAAATTCTTCAGAGCTATCCACTCATTCAG
Organism: Ceyx cyanopectus; assembly: GCA_013401355.1. Classification (NCBI taxonomy): domain Eukaryota; kingdom Metazoa; phylum Chordata; class Aves; order Coraciiformes; family Alcedinidae; genus Ceyx; species Ceyx cyanopectus. Next base: position 17,441 of record VYZU01051103.1, read on the forward strand.
CCCATGGCTGGTGAGCCAGGAGCTGCTGCCTGCAAATACCCAAGCCATCATTAATTGTTTTTTACACAGGGGGACTGAGATCACTTGGGCCAGAACTGCTACCCAGTTAACAACCAGGAGAAGCTGGCACCACGAATTCATTGAGCTGGGCAGAATAAAAGCTGAGACACATGGGGTTTTCAGTCTTCCTCTCAGATTTGGATGACTACTATCAAGTTTTAGGTCTAAACTGTGAAATTATTTCACACTTCTACATCCCTCAAAGCAGAAAGAATCTGTAATAAATGCAAAGACCTTATTCTAAACTTCTCTTTTCCTCATGCTTCTTTTTACTTCTCCTCAAGAAAAGGTGTTCTGAACTGCAGATCTATACAGCCTATCCTCAGCACCTTCTGTGGTGAGGTGATTGACCTCCAAAAGTGGTGAGGGGAGGAATTCACATGCACTGCAAGCATTCAACCTAGGAATCATCATCAGCCACATTATCTTCTCTGGGCTTCATCTCTACCCAGCCTAAGTGTCCTTGTCTTTCTGTTTCAGGATCCAGGAGTCTGGTTGATTTCAGAAACCCTCCCACAGCAATTCTAAAGCAAATAAATGTTGGACAAAATGATACCATTTTTTTGTGAGCCAGAACCTAGAGAACCAAAGCAAACTATTATCTGATATGCTCTGCTCTTATTTGGCACTCCAGAAATCAGTCAAGAAACACCCAACAAATCATTCTACTTAGAAATACTGTTGCTCTGTTGAAGAGGATTCACTGGTAGCACAGAATTGCTGGTCCTTTAATCTGAAAAAATGATTATTTCCATAATAAAACCCAAAGCTCAAGCTGATATCAGGTGCCTTGACAATCAACTCCACAATGAGCTCTGCTCCAGCTGATACTGTTGTGATCAGCAGCTGGCTTCAGTAAATCCCTGCCTAGGCACCCAAATAATTTTAGGAGATTGCACAGAAAATAAGTTGATTACTTATCAAACAGCTACAAACTGCACAGGCTGAGGCTTTTAAACTACAACTTCCTAACAGCCCATTACAGTATAAGGATCTCAAAAGGAATTAGAGACAGAAAACCCCAAGTAAATGGCAATGCTGGTTGTTAGCCATGGAATACAGCAGTGCCAGGGCTGCCCTGAAGAGATCCATGTGCCCCAAGAAGGCTCTTCAGATGCCACAGGGCATAAAAAAGAACAAAACACAGATCCTACCAAAAAAAAAACTGGAATAGCTACCAAATGGTGATGCTGCCAGCTGCATTTAGAAGGGATTTGGGATTTATCAGTGTGAGTGATACACAGATGTGCCTCCAATCCAAACCATACACATAATGGCATCATAATTAAGATATTGCATGTGTCAATATGGATAATGTCCCAAGAAAAAAAAGCCTGCAAATCTGTCTGCTGCTGAAGAGATCATCTGCTGTAAATGTCTGGATGTGCAGAGAAAATAGCTGAAAGCAACAAGACAGGTATGATAGTGGAAGATTGTTTTGAAAGAGGCACTCAGGGGTCACAGATCAGTGCTCACAGGAACAGCTGCTGGTTTCATTCATTACTAACTAAGCTGACAGCACAGGAATAAAACTCTTTTTGAAGGAGAAGAAAATAATTCTTAAACCAGGGTTAATAAAAATATATAAAACCCAAGCTCAAAAAAGACAACCTGATTTGTTTGTTTTGGGGTTTTGCTACATTTGTGGGTTTTGTTTTATTGCTAGAGTATCTCCATTATTTCTGCTTCCAAACCTCAAGGCAAGCAGAGTCTCACTCCTGCCATCTCCCAGCTGAGATCCAAGCTCATCCCTTCTGCACAAGGATGAGCCCTTGGGCTCCTGTGCCTATGGAGAAGGGGAGTGATCACAACTGTGCATTTGACAGAACAGATCCATATAGATCACATTTATACCAGGTAGTGCCTGACTGCCCACTTCTCACTAATTATAGACTCATTTTTAGATTTACTTAATTTATATAACCCATGTTAGATGCTATACAAAACTCAACACTCTTCCCATCCTAGAAAGCTTTGGACCCAAAGATCAAATCCTAAAGATAGCACAGGCTTAGTTAGAGTCCTGGGACTCAGGAACTTGGAAATCTGCTTTACTCCCAGAGCTATATTTAAGCACCTGTATATATCTGAGTGCAGTTCTGTACAGGTACAGGTTACCTCTACTCAGTTTTATCCTTACAGAGTGATTATAATCCATGAGCACACACTCTGCCCATGATTGAGACCCTGGTCTGGTGCTTCCACACCTCTGGTCACTCCCATACACCCTGAACACACTCAATTCAGCCACCCCAGCAGCATTCTGGCTAGAATGAGAGTTTAGTGCCAGCCTAGAGGAAGGGTTTGCTGCAAATAAACCTCTAGGGACAAGAAGGCAAAAAGAGGACTTTTCAGCTGCCAGAATGGTAGGGCTTGGAAGGAACCTCTGAAGATCAAGTTCTGCCAGAGCAGGACAGGACTAGAACAGATCACTCAGGACACTCTAATTTCTAATTGCACCTCTAATTTAGCACAGGGCTGCTCCTCAAACCCTGGGTTATTTCAGCTCCTCATGCCCAGCCTCCTATCAGAAGCAGGTGCCAAGAACCAAGCACCCTGCTGGAGTTCCCAGCTCTGATCTCAAGGACTCAGCACCCTTTCCCTTGAGTTCTAAGTACCTGGTTGTGGTTATTGCAGAACCCCAGTCAGGATTCCATCTAGAATTCCATCCTCCCAGAGCTGTGATCCCATCACTGCAACCCAGCACTGGAGCCTCCTGTGCAAGACACAGGCAGATTTCTCTCCTCAGAACTCACCCTGCAGCCTTTGGGGACTGGCAGTTGCAAAACCTCTCAGTAGTAAACTCCAGGATGAAATTTGGACTCCTACCTGCAGTTCTTCAGGTCTGGAAATAGCATTTTAAACAGAGAAGGAACAAAGGAAAAATCAAAATCCAACAGAACACTCAGCAAACACCTTTTGTTGTCTAGCACAGCATCACTTCCCCGTGGCATTTGGATGGAAGCTGTAATAAACACCCATCCATCAGGACACCAGCACTGCCAAACTTCTGGTGAGCTCTTCTTAGGGTTGTAAGCAAGAGCAACAAACACTCCAGCCTTGCAGACAGTGGGAGGTCTGTGTTAGCTACTGTTTTCACTGCTTGATTTCTTCACTGCTTGATTTCTTCACATCACCCTTTCACTGGCATGTCAGCTACAGGCAGAAAGTGCACTTCTCGACCAGTAAAACCAGAATCAGGCATGAAAATTATAAATATTGCTTTATTAAATTACTCTTATAGTTCTACAAAGAAATTTTCTGATTTCCATTACAGAATTAAATGAAGGAAATTCATTGCTGTGTCTGCAGTTACCTAAATTTAGATACAAAAAGATTGTAAAAAGACCAGACTATTCAAGTTACATTAAAAAAAAAACAAAAACCAAACAAGGCAGAGAATAGACAAGTTCCCTTAGGAATCTTGAGGCTCAGAAATATAAAGTCCTATAATACAATGAAATTAAGAATTCAGCAATGTGTTGAACAATTGTAAACTGTAACTGCACTAGTGGACCACATTATTCAGCAGTTTCCTTAAAGGTATGGACTGTGAACTGAACAAAAAGTGTAGCTGACACAGCAGACCTCATTGAGTTGCTCTCCCTTTCACTCCCTCCAAGTTGAAGCTGTGAGATCAGCATTTCAACCATAGGAAGGAAACTTGCCTCTGTAAAGCTCAGAAATCTCTCCATCCCACAACTATTTCTATCAAGTAACTAGCTGGTACAAATCAGTTTCAAGTAAAACAGGTGGCTGAGGCAAAACAATCAACATCTGATCATACACAATTTTACTGTAAATACAGTAATTGGAAAGATAAAACACAACCACTGACAGGCTGTCAATGCTGCTGTTGTGAGGTGTCAGTAGAAAATCAGGATGTCTATCAGCAAAAAAAAAAANTGCTAGAGTATCTCCATTATTTCTGCTTCCAAACCTCAAGGCAAGCAGAGTCTCACTCCTGCCATCTCCCAGCTGAGATCCAAGCTCATCCCTTCTGCACAAGGATGAGCCCTTGGGCTCCTGTGCCTATGGAGAAGGGGAGTGATCACAACTGTGCATTTGACAGAACAGATCCATATAGATCACATTTATACCAGGTAGTGCCTGACTGCCCACTTCTCACTAATTATAGACTCATTTTTAGATTTACTTAATTTATATAACCCATGTTAGATGCTATACAAAACTCAACACTCTTCCCATCCTAGAAAGCTTTGGACCCAAAGATCAAATCCTAAAGATAGCACAGGCTTAGTTAGAGTCCTGGGACTCAGGAACTTGGAAATCTGCTTTACTCCCAGAGCTATATTTAAGCACCTGTATATATCTGAGTGCAGTTCTGTACAGGTACAGGTTACCTCTACTCAGTTTTATCCTTACAGAGTGATTATAATCCATGAGCACACACTCTGCCCATGATTGAGACCCTGGTCTGGTGCTTCCACACCTCTGGTCACTCCCATACACCCTGAACACACTCAATTCAGCCACCCCAGCAGCATTCTGGCTAGAATGAGAGTTTAGTGCCAGCCTAGAGGAAGGGTTTGCTGCAAATAAACCTCTAGGGACAAGAAGGCAAAAAGAGGACTTTTCAGCTGCCAGAATGGTAGGGCTTGGAAGGAACCTCTGAAGATCAAGTTCTGCCAGAGCAGGACAGGACTAGAACAGATCACTCAGGACACTCTAATTTCTAATTGCACCTCTAATTTAGCACAGGGCTGCTCCTCAAACCCTGGGTTATTTCAGCTCCTCATGCCCAGCCTCCTATCAGAAGCAGGTGCCAAGAACCAAGCACCCTGCTGGAGTTCCCAGCTCTGATCTCAAGGACTCAGCACCCTTTCCCTTGAGTTCTAAGTACCTGGTTGTGGTTATTGCAGAACCCCAGTCAGGATTCCATCTAGAATTCCATCCTCCCAGAGCTGTGATCCCATCACTGCAACCCAGCACTGGAGCCTCCTGTGCAAGACACAGGCAGATTTCTCTCCTCAGAACTCACCCTGCAGCCTTTGGGGACTGGCAGTTGCAAAACCTCTCAGTAGTAAACTCCAGGATGAAATTTGGACTCCTACCTGCAGTTCTTCAGGTCTGGAAATAGCATTTTAAACAGAGAAGGAACAAAGGAAAAATCAAAATCCAACAGAACACTCAGCAAACACCTTTTGTTGTCTAGCACAGCATCACTTCCCCGTGGCATTTGGATGGAAGCTGTAATAAACACCCATCCATCAGGACACCAGCACTGCCAAACTTCTGGTGAGCTCTTCTTAGGGTTGTAAGCAAGAGCAACAAACACTCCAGCCTTGCAGACAGTGGGAGGTCTGTGTTAGCTACTGTTTTCACTGCTTGATTTCTTCACTGCTTGATTTCTTCACATCACCCTTTCACTGGCATGTCAGCTACAGGCAGAAAGTGCACTTCTCGACCAGTAAAACCAGAATCAGGCATGAAAATTATAAATATTGCTTTATTAAATTACTCTTATAGTTCTACAAAGAAATTTTCTGATTTCCATTACAGAATTAAATGAAGGAAATTCATTGCTGTGTCTGCAGTTACCTAAATTTAGATACAAAAAGATTGTAAAAAGACCAGACTATTCAAGTTACATTAAAAAAAAAACAAAAACCAAACAAGGCAGAGAATAGACAAGTTCCCTTAGGAATCTTGAGGCTCAGAAATATAAAGTCCTATAATACAATGAAATTAAGAATTCAGCAATGTGTTGAACAATTGTAAACTGTAACTGCACTAGTGGACCACATTATTCAGCAGTTTCCTTAAAGGTATGGACTGTGAACTGAACAAAAAGTGTAGCTGACACAGCAGACCTCATTGAGTTGCTCTCCCTTTCACTCCCTCCAAGTTGAAGCTGTGAGATCAGCATTTCAACCATAGGAAGGAAACTTGCCTCTGTAAAGCTCAGAAATCTCTCCATCCCACAACTATTTCTATCAAGTAACTAGCTGGTACAAATCAGTTTCAAGTAAAACAGGTGGCTGAGGCAAAACAATCAACATCTGATCATACACAATTTTACTGTAAATACAGTAATTGGAAAGATAAAACACAACCACTGACAGGCTGTCAATGCTGCTGTTGTGAGGTGTCAGTAGAAAATCAGGATGTCTATCAGCAAAAAAAAAAAATCGAGGACATTCATTCCAGTCTCATCTAATCTTAGTGCAAAACAGATGCTAAGACATATTTAGCAAAATCAAATCAAATCAAAGGTGATGTGTTTAAGGCCAAGGAGTTGTTCAGTCATCACTATCACTTCCAGATTCACTCAGCTGCAAGTCATTTCCTAGAAGAAAAAAAAACCCAACCCATCATATTAGTCATTTTCAGGAAGATTTTCTTCTTTCAAGATATTCCCTTGCTCATTTCAACCCAAAAAACTAACAGCAGACAGGTCAGGGGGGTTNTGACTGCCCACTTCTCACTAATTATAGACTCATTTTTAGATTTACTTAATTTATATAACCCATGTTAGATGCTATACAAAACTCAACACTCTTCCCATCCTAGAAAGCTTTGGACCCAAAGATCAAATCCTAAAGATAGCACAGGCTTAGTTAGAGTCCTGGGACTCAGGAACTTGGAAATCTGCTTTACTCCCAGAGCTATATTTAAGCACCTGTATATATCTGAGTGCAGTTCTGTACAGGTACAGGTTACCTCTACTCAGTTTTATCCTTACAGAGTGATTATAATCCATGAGCACACACTCTGCCCATGATTGAGACCCTGGTCTGGTGCTTCCACACCTCTGGTCACTCCCATACACCCTGAACACACTCAATTCAGCCACCCCAGCAGCATTCTGGCTAGAATGAGAGTTTAGTGCCAGCCTAGAGGAAGGGTTTGCTGCAAATAAACCTCTAGGGACAAGAAGGCAAAAAGAGGACTTTTCAGCTGCCAGAATGGTAGGGCTTGGAAGGGACCTCTGAAGATCAAGTTCTGCCAGAGCAGGACAGGACTAGAACAGATCACTCAGGACACTCTAATTTCTAATTGCACCTCTAATTTAGCACAGGGCTGCTCCTCAAACCCTGGGTTATTTCAGCTCCTCATGCCCAGCCTCCTATCAGAAGCAGGTGCCAAGAACCAAGCACCCTGCTGGAGTTCCCAGCTCTGATCTCAAGGACTCAGCACCCTTTCCCTTGAGTTCTAAGTACCTGGTTGTGGTTATTGCAGAACCCCAGTCAGGATTCCATCTAGAATTCCATCCTCCCAGAGCTGTGATCCCATCACTGCAACCCAGCACTGGAGCCTCCTGTGCAAGACACAGGCAGATTTCTCTCCTCAGAACTCACCCTGCAGCCTTTGGGGACTGGCAGTTGCAAAACCTCTCAGTAGTAAACTCCAGGATGAAATTTGGACTCCTACCTGCAGTTCTTCAGGTCTGGAAATAGCATTTTAAACAGAGAAGGAACAAAGGAAAAATCAAAATCCAACAGAACACTCAGCAAACACCTTTTGTTGTCTAGCACAGCATCACTTCCCCGTGGCATTTGGATGGAAGCTGTAATAAACACCCATCCATCAGGACACCAGCACTGCCAAACTTCTGGTGAGCTCTTCTTAGGGTTGTAAGCAAGAGCAACAAACACTCCAGCCTTGCAGACAGTGGGAGGTCTGTGTTAGCTACTGTTTTCACTGCTTGATTTCTTCACTGCTTGATTTCTTCACATCACCCTTTCACTGGCATGTCAGCTACAGGCAGAAAGTGCACTTCTCGACCAGTAAAACCAGAATCAGGCATGAAAATTATAAATATTGCTTTATTAAATTACTCTTATAGTTCTACAAAGAAATTTTCTGATTTCCATTACAGAATTAAATGAAGGAAATTCATTGCTGTGTCTGCAGTTACCTAAATTTAGATACAAAAAGATTGTAAAAAGACCAGACTATTCAAGTTACATTAAAAAAAAAACAAAAACCAAACAAGGCAGAGAATAGACAAGTTCCCTTAGGAATCTTGAGGCTCAGAAATATAAAGTCCTATAATACAATGAAATTAAGAATTCAGCAATGTGTTGAACAATTGTAAACTGTAACTGCACTAGTGGACCACATTATTCAGCAGTTTCCTTAAAGGTATGGACTGTGAACTGAACAAAAAGTGTAGCTGACACAGCAGACCTCATTGAGTTGCTCTCCCTTTCACTCCCTCCAAGTTGAAGCTGTGAGATCAGCATTTCAACCATAGGAAGGAAACTTGCCTCTGTAAAGCTCAGAAATCTCTCCATCCCACAACTATTTCTATCAAGTAACTAGCTGGTACAAATCAGTTTCAAGTAAAACAGGTGGCTGAGGCAAAACAATCAACATCTGATCATACACAATTTTACTGTAAATACAGTAATTGGAAAGATAAAACACAACCACTGACAGGCTGTCAATGCTGCTGTTGTGAGGTGTCAGTAGAAAATCAGGATGTCTATCAGCAAAAAAAAAAAATCGAGGACATTCATTCCAGTCTCATCTAATCTTAGTGCAAAACAGATGCTAAGACATATTTAGCAAAATCAAATCAAATCAAAGGTGATGTGTTTAAGGCCAAGGAGTTGTTCAGTCATCACTATCACTTCCAGATTCACTCAGCTGCAAGTCATTTCCTAGAAGAAAAAAAAACCCAACCCATCATATTAGTCATTTTCAGGAAGATTTTCTTCTGTCAAGATATTCCCTTGCTCATTTCAACCCAAAAAACTAACAGCAGACAGGTCAGGGGGGTTAGAGCAGATGATCCTCAGAGGTCTTTTCTAACCCAAGCTATTCTGAGAGAGAATAAATAGGTGCAGGACCCTCCCCTGTCACTCCCTGGTGACAGAACTCAAGAGAAATCCCCTTTTCTGCAACTTTAACCCCTTGCCTAAGGATACCCTTTGCTTATTGGCCACAAGTGGATTTATTTATCCTCACCCAGATCACAAATTCAACACCTAGCTCTCCAAAAGGGGGTTGCCACCCACATTTTCAAGCTTCATCAGTGGGAACAGTGCTGCTGAATGCAGTTTGGGGGAGAAAAAAAATCCCTTTTTGTTTGTTTTCTTTTGGAAACACATCTGAATGCTCCTCAGCTGTGCCTGGAAGCAGAGCAGTGTCTCAATCCTGAGGAGCAGCTCTTTGATGTACCATTTAAAGATGTATCAGTGCCCTACTATTTCAAACAGGTTTTGGAACAAGTGAACAAACAAAACATCAAAAGATTTCTTNAACAGATCACTCAGGACACTCTAATTTCTAATTGCACCTCTAATTTAGCACAGGGCTGCTCCTCAAACCCTGGGTTATTTCAGCTCCTCATGCCCAGCCTCCTATCAGAAGCAGGTGCCAAGAACCAAGCACCCTGCTGGAGTTCCCAGCTCTGATCTCAAGGACTCAGCACCCTTTCCCTTGAGTTCTAAGTACCTGGTTGTGGTTATTGCAGAACCCCAGTCAGGATTCCATCTAGAATTCCATCCTCCCAGAGCTGTGATCCCATCACTGCAACCCAGCACTGGAGCCTCCTGTGCAAGACACAGGCAGATTTCTCTCCTCAGAACTCACCCTGCAGCCTTTGGGGACTGGCAGTTGCAAAACCTCTCAGTAGTAAACTCCAGGATGAAATTTGGACTCCTACCTGCAGTTCTTCAGGTCTGGAAATAGCATTTTAAACAGAGAAGGAACAAAGGAAAAATCAAAATCCAACAGAACACTCAGCAAACACCTTTTGTTGTCTAGCACAGCATCACTTCCCCGTGGCATTTGGATGGAAGCTGTAATAAACACCCATCCATCAGGACACCAGCACTGCCAAACATGATTTGCTCAGGGTTTGATTTTTTATAAT
>VYZU01051103.1:40332-79029 GCA_013401355.1 Ceyx cyanopectus
ATTAATATATTAAATTATAATTATTATAAAGATATTAATATAAAATATAAATTAAGATATAAAATAAATAAAAATTTAAAGTAAATATAAAATATAAAGAAAATGATATGCTTCACCTGACTTTTCATCTTAACAACCTTCAACCCCTGCTTTGTTACCCCCTGAGCCAGAGTGGTCACTGCCATATCAAGGGCAAAAAGGGCTCAAATAACCAGCTCCAGAGGAAATCCCAAGTTAAAAACCAACTCAGACAAACACAAACCCTTGGCTCTGCAGAACTGCTCACCTCTTTCAATGTCATCCATGGGAGAAGAGGGAAACATCTTGTCTTTTGGGGAGGAGTTTTTGATGTGGTTTGGAGCCTTGGTTGCATTTCTCATTTGCTGCTGCTGCTGCTCTAAACGAGACTGGACTTTACTGCTCCCATCAGCTCTGGGGGGGTCAAACCCAAAAAATTCTTAATAAGCAGACAAGATGCAAGGTAAAAAAACAAGAGGAATCCAGGGGACACAGTGCCTTCAGCTTTGGAATTATTTTATATTATTTTTCTCTAAAGAATATCAATAGATTTCTAGGTATATTATCTATATGCTGTTTAAAATGAGGTTTTCATACAGCATTAATTTTTTAACCCTTGGTCAGTTCAGCTGGCCAGAATTATTAGTAATATTACTGCTGGAAATGATTTCTATGGATTCAGCAACAGAAAAAATAAATATTCAGAGACTTGGTATGAGAAAAAGAAGCCAGTAACAATACTGAACATGGCACAGAATATCTTTATTTATTTCCTCATTTAGCAATCAGGAGGCAAGCTAATTTCCAACCAGGCTTTTATTACTCTGAACTAATAAGAAAGTAGCTACCATCTTATTCAACAACGGGGCAGTTTTTAGTTAAAAACAAGATAAAATAAATTAAAAATTCCATTTCTTCTGCCAGAAAAGCTGTGAGCAACCTGCCTTTTCACTCTAGGGACCAAGGCCCCAGACTTCCTACAGATGATGTGTGGCTAAAAAAAGCAAGGGGTGGTTTTGCATCTCAGTTTAGGCTGGTGAACTGGATTCTCACAATGAGTAGAGCACAGTTGTTGCTGCTGCACAGCACCCACCTGGTTTTTTTCACAGTGATGTTGCTGCTGAGCTTCTCTAGTCGACATTCTCCAGTGTCATGGTTGATAATTAAAATACATTCTTTAAGGTAAGGCTTCTTGGAGCCCTTGAACACAGTCACTGGTGGAGTTGAGCCCTAGTAAATCACAAGTAAGTTACTCCTGCAGCCTTTTTTTTCCCACATTAACCACAGCAATCCATCAGTGATAAGTTGCCTGCAACTGATCACCTCTAGCCCTTCAAAATATTCTATTTCAATTAAAATCCCAGTTGCCACGACCAGAAGCAGCTGGGGTTTGACTGGAACAGGGTTTCACCCAGTTTAGCTTCACTTAAAACTGCTTTAATGCTTCTTTCCCACCCAGAGCCTGCTCCCTGGAGGACTCCTTTGACCAGAGTGCTGCAGTTACCCTATCAGCAGAAGAGTAAAGCACAGCAGGTAGTAAATTTTCCCTTTCCAGTCTTTCCTGCTTGAGAGCTGCACCAGAGCAATAAATACCAAGGGGAAACCTGCACTGCCAACATCCACACCAAGCTTTTCTGTGTACTCAACACTTCTGGGTCATCCTGCAGCAGATTTCCACTCTGCTGAAAGCTACAGCACAGCTGCTCAACCTTTAGGCCTGCTGTCATTTCACATTCTCAGAGCAATTGTTTTGCTACTGAAAAGACAAATAAATCAATCACACAAGCAGCTCTGAAATGGCACCAGAGCCTCATCTCCTCCTATATTCAGAATATACTTGTGCCAGGGAGATCATTCCCCTTCTCAGCCACCCCACTCACCTCTATATTTGGCAGTGTTATTGTCACCTGTTCACCTTTGCCAACTTCAAGGTCTCCTTCACAGGACATATCAATAGATGCAGGTTTAAAGTCATCTAAAGAGAGAAAGAAATTGGATTATTTACAGGCTTTTCAGGAATCTTATAAACATAAACCCCTTTTCATTGCAGTTGGCAGCTATGAAAGCTTTTTGCAGCATCGACCACTGCCCTGAGCAGATGATTCCATCAGCCACTAGAACTCAAAGCCAAGGAGAGGTGGTTTTTTTTCCTTAAGATTTGGTGTGTTAAAAATAGTTATGTGCTCAGGTTTTAATGGCTGAAGAAGCTGTGTCATTTCAAAAGCCAAGTCCTCAAATCATCACTTTCAGAAAAATCAATGAAGAGTTCTGGAAAAGGCTGAACCCAACCATGGGAGAGGCAGACAAGGGGCTAAAAATGCCAAGAGCATCAGTCCTCAGTGCCCATTTCTGCCCCCATTCCTGCTCACACTCTCTCAGAAGCTGCTGACAACTCCAGTTTCAAAATATTTGGGTTTTTTTGTCAAAAGTGAATGGACTTCTTAATTAATTATTAATTTATTTTTTGTCTTTTTCAACATCTGGACTAGAAACAACAACAAAAAAGCAGATTTTTCAATGAGAGATCATCCCAATCTCTGGTGGTTTTGAGGAATCACTGAAAACAAACCCATGTTGAGGCATCAGAGCTGCAGCTGTGAACACACCACCACCTAGAAAAGATCATTTCCACCACAGCACCAATGAACTGGGAAGGGCTACAGCTAGAAGAGACCTGCCTGCAGAGATCTGGGGAGATAGGAAAGCTTTGGGAGGCTCTGCAAGGCACGTGGTGACCTGTGTGGGTTCAAACCCATGGCTCCAGCAAAGAAAAAGCTGGGGCTGTGCAGGCAGAAAGCTCTGAGATATGAACAACCCCTTCCAGCCTGGTTTTCAGCAAAAAAACTCTCCTCCAGGAGTCCCCCAAGCTCCTGCTGGAATTGTTTGCTTTAATATATGGCCAGTGGGTAGGTGCTAGTTTAGAAAATGAAGATTCCAGCTTCAGTTATGGACTTCTAATCAGAACTTTTAACCAGCAGGTGTCATCCCCTTGACTCACTCCCTAAACACGTCAGGTGTCAAGAGAAGGGAATTTTTTTTTAACACCAGAAGTGAGGAACGTGCCAGTTTCTGTGTCTCACTGCTGGAAAAAAAAAAAAAGAGAGAGATTTCCAACCAGATTTCAGCAGAAATCATCAAATTACAGCAGTCAGCAAGAAGTAGGAGGTACCAGCCGTGGTTTTTTTAGCCCTCTTGAAAATTAGGGTAAATTTCAAGTTCCAGCAGTTGGTTCAAAGCCATTTATAGCTCTTCTCTGCTCCCTCCCCTCCCACAGTCGCAGGCAATCCTACCGAGGGCCGTCCCATTTGCTCCCAGACAGCAGCACATCACCCTTCTCGCTGCCCGGGGCGGGGGGGGGGGAACCATATGGCAGGGGGCTGGGGATGAATTTTGGGGTCCAGCTGCCAAAACAACGAGGCACCCGAAGCAGAAACAGGGGCCCTGCACCGGCAGAACTCTAATCCTGAGAGCATTTGTTTCCTAGCTACCCTCAGAACCTTTCGAGCACACACACCTCTCTAGATAGTAATTATGTACTCAGGGAGGGGATTGTGATTAATGGTGCCTTGAACCTTCGCTGGCAGAATTGGACCCAACTTCTTCTCCCAACTAAGCTCCGAGGAGGGCAAAGCCGCAGCTTCGGGTTTGCGGGGGAATCGCCGGGATGCAGANAGCTGCTGACAACTCCAGTTTCAAAATATTTGGGTTTTTTTGTCAAAAGTGAATGGACTTCTTAATTAATTATTAATTTATTTTTTGTCTTTTTCAACATCTGGACTAGAAACAACAACAAAAAAGCAGATTTTTCAATGAGAGATCATCCCAATCTCTGGTGGTTTTGAGGAATCACTGAAAACAAACCCATGTTGAGGCATCAGAGCTGCAGCTGTGAACACACCACCACCTAGAAAAGATCATTTCCACCACAGCACCAATGAACTGGGAAGGGCTACAGCTAGAAGAGACCTGCCTGCAGAGATCTGGGGAGATAGGAAAGCTTTGGGAGGCTCTGCAAGGCACGTGGTGACCTGTGTGGGTTCAAACCCATGGCTCCAGCAAAGAAAAAGCTGGGGCTGTGCAGGCAGAAAGCTCTGAGATATGAACAACCCCTTCCAGCCTGGTTTTCAGCAAAAAAACTCTCCTCCAGGAGTCCCCCAAGCTCCTGCTGGAATTGTTTGCTTTAATATATGGCCAGTGGGTAGGTGCTAGTTTAGAAAATGAAGATTCCAGCTTCAGTTATGGACTTCTAATCAGAACTTTTAACCAGCAGGTGTCNGATGAATTTTGGGGTCCAGCTGCCAAAACAACGAGGCACCCGAAGCAGAAACAGGAGCCCTGCACCGGCAGAACTCTAATCCTGAGAGCATTTGTTTCCTAGCTACCCTCAGAACCTTTCGAGCACACACACCTCTCTAGATAGTAATTATGTACTCAGGGAGGGGATTGTGATTAATGGTGCCTTGAACCTTCGCTGGCAGAATTGGACCCAACTTCTTCTCCCAACTAAGCTCCGAGGAGGGCAAAGCCGCAGCTTCGGGTTTGCGGGGGAATCGCCGGGATGCAGAAGGGGGGAATAAAACAGCGCCGAAGTGAGGTGCCCGGGAAGCAGCGAGGGGTTACAATAGCCGAGCCCCGCATGGCCCCGGAGATCCCCGACCCGCACCCCGGCCACTCGCCTCCCCCGCGCCCACGCCGGTGCCCGAGAGCGAAGCCAGGCCTGGCTGTAGCACCTGCGCGACCGGACTGACCCCCTCACCCTCAGGGCACCCGCCGGTGTCCTGAGGGGGGTCTCCCCCATCCCCACGCTCACATCGGACGGTGTGAAAAGCGCAGCGCGGCTGCTTCTCGAAGCTCTCTCCCAGCTTCAACACCCTCTCCTTCGGGTCGAAAAGCGACGGGACCGCTCCGTTCATCGCGGCTCCTCGGCCCGCGTCTCACACCATGGCGAGCCCGAGGGACCCCCACAACCACCGCCGCCGCCGAACATCCCTCGCACCGCCCGCCCCGGGCGCCGAACACGCCTCCTTTCCGCCGGGTGAAGCCACGCCCCCTCCGCGCTCCTATAGGCCGGCGGCGTCTTAGCCCCGCCCCCGTGAGCTGCACATCACGGGCAGCGCGGGTTGTGATTGGACAACGCTGCTGTCTCTCCGGAGGTTTCCACCAATGGTGGCTGGGTATGCAAATGAGACCCTCCTCCCTCAGCGCGCCGGTGGGGTTGGCGGAGAGCGGCCGCGACCACGCAGAGGGGAGGGGGGAAGGGGATTGGGGTGGAGCGGCCGCGGTAGAAGCAGCGGGTTCGGTCTCACGATCCTCCCCCCCCATCATCGCTGTGAAGTGGGGGAGCCCCCCTCTCGGCTCTGTGAGGGGTGGGGAAGGGGCTTCCCTGAGAGCGGCGGCGGTGGCGGGAAGCGGCACCTGCTCCTCGCCGCCCTCCCGCGGCCTTTTCCGCCTTCCCGCCCCGCGGCTGAGGGGGGCCCTCGGGGAGGCCTAGCGCTGCCCTCCCCGCCCCCCCCCCCCGGGCCCTGTGGGGCTGCTGGCGGAGCCGGTCCGGCTCCCCGAGGCCTCGGGAGGCGACGTGAGGGAGCGTTTGGGGGCCTCTTCGTGTTCATTCCCGTCCGCAGGGGGAGAGCGTCGCCTTCCAGCTGCGGGGTTGATGGAAAGGGGGGTTTAAGGAGCCCGCACCGAGGCGCTTAGAAAGGGAGGAGGTTCCAAGCCGTGCTCTGCTTCCTATGGCCGACCCCAGGGTGCTGGCCTTAGCCGCTCAGGTCGCTGAGAGCAGAGCCCAGGACACCCCTCTGCTGCTTCTGAAGCTCAAGGGTAATTAACGCCGCTTGGAGAGTCAAAGGGTGAGGTGGGGAGCTGTGGACAGGCCTCGTTCCTTCTCCCACCTCAAATAAAGAAGGGTTTTCTCAGTGTTCCTGGCAGGGCTGCAAACACTGGAAGGGTGATAACGCTGCTTTGCCTCACTCAGAGGGGCATCTGTCTTGGCACAGTGAGGAGGAGGAGCTGGGGAGCAAACGCAGGGAGATTTTTTCTCCCTCTTGGAGACCCCCTGGTGATGTGGGCAAGGGTCTTAAGACTTGATGAAATTCAGATTTTAAGTCTTAATATAAAAGTGAATGTAGAATATTAAGTCTTAATATAGAAGCCACACAGCCACTGCTCATAAAAACAAGTTAGGTCCTGTTCTAAATGGGGATGGGATTCTAAAGGAGCTATAGGGTTGTGGTTTTATCTAGCCTAGGAAATCTATACTTCTATCCCAGGTGGAGGATGTTTTGCCACTGGATGTGTCATGAGAAGTGTAACCCCAAGTTTAGCTGTCCCTCCTGGCTGTCATGTCACTGTGACAAATGGATTGGAGCTGCAGGAGTGAAAAATGCTGACAAAATATGTGAAGCTGTTGTTAGCACTTTATGAACTGCTTTCATCCTGGCTCTGGATACACATAGTCCTCTCATATTTTGGGGAAAAAAAAAGGAAATAAAAATCTTACAGATCTCGTGCTCCACTGTCTCTCTTCTGCTTTATCCCCACAGGAATTTTAAACGATGCTTCCTTGGGATCTGAAGAAGCCAAAAAAATAAAGCAAGATATATATGATTATGATCTCCTTCAGTACTGCTTGTTGGTGCTGAGACAGGAGCACTCTGGAACCCCTGGGGGCTGGGCTGCTGCTGCCCAGCTAGCAGAGATACTAAGGTAAAAAAAATACTGCTAAGAAATCTTCTTGTTTTCTTTCTGGCCTTTCATCTTGCTCTTTTTTTTCCTTTCAGGCTGTCATACTTTGGCTTCCATCCAGAACAAGGCTTGTTGTTCAGGAAAGGCCAGGGTTAAAGTGCAGGGAGCAGTCAAGAGCAGAGGGGTCAGGCATAGCCTAATTGGTCCTGTTTAATTCATTTGAATTGTGCTGCTTTCAGCTGGGTAAACTGTTTGGTGGGAACAGGTTTTTTTTTTGTGTTGCCTTTACCTTATTTTTTTTCCTGTATCAGTGTCCCAGTTCTTAAGCAGTAGTTGCTGATTATTATTGAAAATATTTTATTTAATCTGACAAAAATCATCATCCTGACAGTGGATTGACTAAATATCTATCAATTATACTAAATTATCTAGTGTATTTTAAACATTTCTTTGCATTTGAAACACAGCAGAGGACAGTTCCCACAGACTTGCTGCAGTGATACTGTGTGAATGGCATTACTCAGTTTATTTCAGAGCTAGTCAATACAACTTGAAACTCAAATCCCCAGCCAGCCAATCTCAATTTTGGATGTCAGGAAAAAATAATAAGTTTTACATTTTCTCCAAGTCCTACTTGATTTGGCCTAACTAAGGAGGAAAATTCCAAGGCATGAAGCAATTAGGCAGCTCTTCTTTATTCCCTCTCTGCAGTGTGAATTTCTAATGCCAGGAGTTTCACTGAGAGAGATACAAGATTTATCACTGGGGTTGAGTGATGCTTAAATCACCCTGTATAAGCTCTTTTGGTTTGGAGAGAAAACTAGAATTGATTTTAGCTGTAAAAATGGCTTTTTGGAGCTAGATGCAGCTCAGCTTCATGCCTGGAACTGGCTTTCCAAGGGCTTAGGCTGGCAGAGTTGGATGTGCCAGCACAGCCTAGGTGTCAGAAAGCTGAATTCCTAAGGAGTTAGGAAGACTCTTGGGTTGCATTGAAGTGATGCCCTTGCTGCCTGCAGCCTGACACTGATTCCTCTCCCTTTGGAGCAGCTACCTTGGAGCCAGTCCCAGCAGTCAGCTCTTGTTCAGTGCTGAATTGTCCCATGCCACTGAACCATTCCTCCTCTGACATCCATTCAGAGCTCTTCAAACAGCCCCTTGGCTATTCACATTGATTGATTTCTTTTTTTTTTTTTCTCCTTGCCCCTCTCCCCACCCCATTTCAGTCATTGTTGTGTAGGTCTAGAGGTGAAAGAAGATCCTGAGGAATTTTACAAGCAATTTCTCCCTTCAGCTCTAGACAACCTGCTGCTCCTGGGACGACGACTGCAAGCAGGATTTAGCAGAGCAGTTAAGGTACAGTTGGAGGAGAGAACATCTCCAAACCTTCCAGGGTTACCTGGTGTAGAGAGTATTATTCAAGGGACATTATAGTAAGAAAATTGATTTTCCAGAAATCACAGTAGTTTTTCTTGTTGAGCTTTGAAGCTGCAGCCAGACATCGTGGAGCATTTGCTTCATAGCACCTGCAAAGGCAGTTTGTTCAGGGAGTAGATTTGTTTAGAGAGTTTGGATCTCTCTTTTTTACAGATTTTAGAGGAGGAGGAAGGAGGGCAGTTATAAGTAGGAAAGAAAAATCAGAGCAGTGTGATAGAAAAAAAAAAAAAGCTTTGCAAAAAGCATCATCCCAGTCGTGTCTTTTTAACTTTGCACATAATTAGTTCAGCCTCTGTAACGGCTTTTCCCACTGCTTTATTCAGTTTGACCCCCCCCAAAACTTTAGGGATTTAAAAGATTTTAAAACAGATTTGTTGTTTGTTTTGCTCCACGATTTCTGCCACGAAATTGGCAGCAAATTCCCCAAACCCTCAGTGCTTTGGGAATGCCCGAGGCAGACTCGGTGAGCTTGTTGACTGAGACACTTCCATTTTTACAGGGAAGGGGTTTTCCCAGTGAGGCTCCCTCATGTTTTTGAGGGCTCCTTGCACTCACTCAAAGCTTGGCTGTGACAGACACAGGCAGTTCTCAGAAGGCAGCAGCAGAACAATGTCTTTTCTGTTAGTTCACCACTTGAGAAGAGCATTTAGTGCTGCAGAAAGAAGCTTCCTGAGTGACTTCCCCAGGAGACTCGAGTCTTAGCCACAAGATGTAATTTCCCCCACACTTTCTTATTATGTCTCAGCCTCCATGCCACTTGAGTCATGCTTGTGGGCAAAGATTTCTTTTGAATGCAAATGCAGTCTGCGTTGTAATTAGGACTCTGGCTTTTCAACCTCGTGGTCTCAGAGGTGACTGGGCACCCAGACTTTGGAAATCCCACTCCACCAGTGGAGATCAGGAGTTTTTTCTGCCTTCAGTGGAGTTTTCACGAGGCTTTGAAGCTAAATAATAGATTTCCCACTTTGTGGATTGGGATGCATTTCTACTGAGCTATTGTTTGTCTCCTCAGCTCTCCTATGCAATCAAATATTTTTAATGAGTAGACAAAACTTCTAATTCCCTGTTATATTTTTTTTCAGGCNTCAGAAGGCAGCAGCAGAACAATGTCTTTTCTGTTAGTTCACCACTTGAGAAGAGCATTTAGTGCTGCAGAAAGAAGCTTCCTGAGTGACTTCCCCAGGAGACTCGAGTCTTAGCCACAAGATGTAATTTCCCCCACACTTTCTTATTATGTCTCAGCCTCCATGCCACTTGAGTCATGCTTGTGGGCAAAGATTTCTTTTGAATGCAAATGCAGTCTGCGTTGTAATTAGGACTCTGGCTTTTCAACCTCGTGGTCTCAGAGGTGACTGGGCACCCAGACTTTGGAAATCCCACTCCACCAGTGGAGATCAGGAGTTTTTTCTGCCTTCAGTGGAGTTTTCACGAGGCTTTGAAGCTAAATAATAGATTTCCCACTTTGTGGATTGGGATGCATTTCTACTGAGCTATTGTTTGTCTCCTCAGCTCTCCTATGCAATCAAATATTTTTAATGAGTAGACAAAACTTCTAATTCCCTGTTATATTTTTTTTCAGGCATGGATGCTTTTTAAAGTATGTTTAGTATGTTTTCAGTATATTTAAAACTCCAAGTTCTCTGAGTGTTCTACCAGTTTTAATATTGTCACCTGGGAATTTGGTGGTGTTTTGGTCCCCAAATCCCTGCAGCATGCAAACTTTCCAGCTGAAATCCTCAGTGTGGATATGTGCCCATGGTTTTCCCTGCTTCTCTTTTATCTAGGATGGAGAAAAACAAGATTTTTTACGTTGGTTCCAGACAGTAACTGATGCCATCTGCTGGCTGTTCGGTGGGCATGTGCAATTAACAGCATGTGGTAAGGGACAAGTAAACCTCTCAACCACCTGAAAATGAATTTATGGTAGCTACATGTGTCAAGATATTGGATATATAGATATTTATATAACCTGCTATCACCTGAATCTTAGTTTTCGCATTTGGAGTAGATGTTAAATCAGCCAAAGTAGTTCACTCCACATGAGCAGCAGGATCTAAAATGGAAAAATCCACTAAAAAAAATTAGAGCTCCAAGTATCTCAAACACTAGAAGTGTTTCCTTGTATTTTCCCTTTGTAATTCTAGACCTTATAAAAGAAATTATTTTTTTTCCTGATAAGGTACAGTTATCTTTTTACATGCCTGTGATTAATGTATGCAGGAGTTTGACTAGACATTGCAGGTCCTGAAAAGTGAGAAAATAGATTTCTGAAGTTGTTGCCATGCCAGGAAATGTTCCAAACACCTGGCAAACCTCACTGCAAACTCCTGATCACACTGGTAAAAAAGCAGAATTGATTTTGTTTGCTGAGGCTCATAAGGTGTTGAACTAAAAACACAGCCAGCAAAAAGAACTAAATGGGTGGACAGGGCTGTGCTGGGGTAAAAAAGATGCTGCTTTAATGACATCAGTGGACTTGCATGAAATAACTGGGGTGTGACAACTGCCAACTCCTTATCTTTTCCAGATACTGTTGCTCACCCCAGTGATCATTCCATTGTTGTCATAAGAAAGTGGGAACACAAAAGCTTTTAAAGCTTTTCTTCCATTGCAGCACCAGTGCCTGAGGGCTATCCAAAAGCAGAAACAAACAGGGCTCAACATGTTTTCTGGGTGTTGAAGCAGTTCACTTATTCCAGGAAGTTTCAGTGTAAATATTAGAAAAGAGAGAGTTTTGTTCCAGAAGCAGGATCTGGTTCCAGAAGCAGGATCTGGTTTTCCTTGCTGTGCCTTCTGTTCCTTATAATTCACTTCTAATGAAGTTTATTTATGGTCTTTTCAAGTCTGGTTCTGATGGTGGCATTTCTTCTTTGCCTGTTTTTCTCTTGGTTTATTTGGTTGTTTTTTTTTCTTTGCAGTGCTGAAAAATGATAACTTCCTGCAGCTGTTCATAACAGATGATGTTGAAACTGCAAGGATAATGATGTCTCTTTTACACAGTATTTTGAGGGTTAATAGGTTGGTTGTTTTCATATCCTTGATTTCTCTGAATTCTCAAGTTCAAACTGGGTTCAGTGCTGCTGGGTACATTAGAACACTTCCATGCAGAAGAATTGCTGTGGGTTTGGTTTTATTTTCCCCTAGTCTTTGTTGTAGAAATGCTAAAAATAGCTATTTTCTTTAGCCTGATAGGAAATTGAGGGGCTGGGAATCAGCTGATTACAAAGTAGTACTGCCTGGATCAGATTGCTGCTCTGAGTGCCTGACATACCTACAAACAAATTACAAATAAAAAGCTGCTTAACAAACTGTTAAAAGCTCATTGTTTGTAATTAACACTTGAATTCTTCCCCTCACCTTGTTTTTTTTTTTTTGCTTCTTTAAGTTCTGCCTTGCTTCAGGTAGATGAAGAAACCCTTCACTCTGTTTTGGATGGACTCATTTACAAGCTTTCCTCTACCACCAATCCTGTGCTGGGAAGTGCTGCTACAAAACTGGTGCTGGTGGTGGCCAAATGTTGCAGGCAGCTGCTGGAGTTGCTCAGAGCTCGGTACAAAGGTTTGTAAACATCCCTGGGACCCAGTGACCAGCCACTGGCAGGCTACAGGGAGAACTTTCCCACCTTGGACCAGGAATGATCAGTACAGTCAGTGTAAAGCTTTCTGGCAGCTGCTGGAGGTGAGGACATCACCTCAGCCTCACATCTCCAAGGACAGCACAGCTTTCTGCAGTGCTGGCTTGGGGTTTTTTTCCTCACCCCTCATCATTTTCACTGCTGGTCAGGGTGACACACCTTTCCTTTTCTGCACACTGAGGGCTCTGCATGTGGCAGCTTGTCTCTGAAAGCTGTTTGTCTCTTCCAGCCTGATGGGCTTTGCTGCTTTCTGTGTGCTGTTCTGCAGCTGGATCCTGAGAGATCTAAGCAGCAGGGTGCCTGTTGTGCCATGATAAGAGCTCTGTGCCAGGCATCTCTCAGTGTGCTCAGGCTCCCTAGGCCCAAAGCAGGAATATTTTACTGCCAGCCAACTTTTGACCCTGGTTTTTACAGGTCTGCTTATCTACCCACTGCTGTCTTTGCATATCCAAGTGATTGGAGTGAACTCTTTCCAAGAATTCCTGAAATTAGTTCATCATTTTGTCTTGATGCCTGAGTGTGGGTAGCATTTGCTATCTGTTATCTAGTATTTAGTGGGCTGTGTGTGGAGAGGGGAGCACAAATGTGCTCTTGAGCTGCTGCAAAACCCTTTTGGCTCAGGGATTGGGTGCACTGGCACTGCCAGATGATGTTATACAGACATCAAAGGATTCCAGCTCTAAAGAAAGAAAAAAAAGATTATGAAAAATAGGAAAGTGATGCTCATAAAAGCTTGACAGCCTTTTAGTGCTTCACAAAGACTTACTGATAAGACACTGAAAGTGTGAATAATTTAACTGCCAGTTCTGTAAACACACTAGCTGGTGACTGGGACAAATTACAAGCACTGTGTAATGCTCCTCTGTGGTGGCTGGAGCAGCAGATACCTGTTGATAACACTCTGCATTGAAACTCAGAGGTAGCTGATGGTGTCCAGCTCTGATTTTATGACTTAAAGTGTTAGTTTGATATAATGTGAAGAGAAATTGACCACAGTGCTCTCATGCTGCTTCTCTCCCTCTTAGGATTAAAAAGGCTTTTAAGTCAGCAGTGGACTGGCAAAGGATTTGACCAGGACCTCAGTCAGCTCTTGGACCTGCTGTACTTGGAACAAGCCAATGGGAAAGGAGAAATGCAGGTGCCTGAAGTTTTTTTGTGTGTGCACAATCCTGGTTGCATGTGATTTATTTGTGTTTAGAGTGTATTTGCTCCATCACTTGGGTGATGTTGTTCAAAGCTGGTGTGATTTTTTTCACTGGATTAATGGCTTTTTAGATTTCCTATTTGTTAATTTGTTTTTCCCCCATGATTTTTGAGGACATCAAGAAAATGTTCAGTGATTATGGGACAGTGACTGAAGAAATTGACTTTCTGGTGCAGATTGACCATAGATTTCTCTACAACCATGGAAGGGAGAAATAAACTCTTTTGCTAACTATAAACCAAAAAGAAGTGTATCTGCTTTTCAGGAGTGTTACAAATCCAGATCTCTGAACTCTAGGCAGCATTCACATAGAATTAAGTCACATAAAGAAAGAGTTGAGTAAGAATAACTTCTGGGCTATGTTTCCAAGAAAAGAATCTTTGTTTTATTAACTTCTTAACACAGTTTTACAGGCAGGTTTCTCAGGGACAATACTTTAAAGGAAATAAAAGTGATGTTTGTAGAAACCTGCCTTCATCCTCAGCAGAGCAGGGTGCTTTGTGTTTGTTTGCTTTGCTTTTTAAAAAGAAAATTCCATTTAGGAATAGAAATTATTTTTTTTTTCCCTATGTTTGTTGCATTTCAGTGATTTCTGATCACAGTGCAATATGTAATATTTTTCCTGTTGCTAATTCTCCAAATTTATCCCTCTGTCCTCTCTGGTGTAGATAGTTTGATCCAATCATCCTGTGAAATATGAAGTGCTTCAAGTGTTTTAAATGCAAATTTCTAGCTGATGAATGCAGCTAATAGATATTTGATATTGGTGCTGTAGGTTCAGTTGTTCACCACTAACCTGGGCAATCCAGATGATCAGATTAGCTGCTTTTGGAGCAAATTCATGATAATCCCTGGTTTGTAAGACCTTCAATTCTTGAAGGTGTCACACAGTGGGACTTTTGAATGCATTGGAAAGCTGATGGGGTTTGGCCAAATGTTAAGATGTGTGCAGACAGTCATGAGGTGAGTTTACGTGCAGAGAAAATATTCTACCAACCTCTTTATTCATTGCAGAGGCAGCACCAAGCAGCCTGTATAATCCAGGCTATGTGGAGGGGATTTCAGACAAGGAAAAGGCTGAAGAAACTACCCCAAGCAGTGACCACTTTACAGAGGAGCTTCAGGTAAATGTGATAGTTTTGTGGAAAGCACTGAAGAGAAGAATCTGCTCAACAGGGTTTGGATTGGCCTGTCTGAGTACAGCAGGATGATCAGGCCACAGCCACCCTCTGCTACTGCAGGGACATGCTGTTGGCTGCTCTCCAGCCTGTCACCCACCAGGTCCTTTCAGTGGGTAGTTAGTGCCCAGCCTTTCCTGCTTCATGCCCTTTGTGGGTCTCTCTTGACCCACATTCTGTGTCTGTGGAGGTTCCTCCATAGTGAAGGTTCCTTCTTGTTGTCAGCTGTTATTTCTGAAACATGAAGTTGCTGTAATGCCAACATGAGCTGTTTCACTGCATATTCTTCCAGCAGGAACATCCAAACAATGTGCTTTTCCAGCACTACCAAACTGCCACTTCTGGTGCCAAAAGCTCCAACTGTCCCTTTCCCAGCTGCCAAACTTCTCCATGAAAAAAAAACTTCTAGGATGTAGTGAAATGTGTTCTGTGTAAGAATTTCTGGCATATGGAAAACTAAAGCATGGCACAGTAGAGTGGGACTGCACCAAATAGCACTAGAAGGTGAAGTACTGGTGGTAGAACAGTGAACTGGTTGACAGTGAACTGGTTGACAGTGAACTTGGCACAAAATTCCACTGTAAATTGAAGTGAAGCTGTCCTGGAGTTTCCAATCTGCCATGCCAGAGTTCTGCACAAACCAAGGCTCATAGTGCTTGCTCAGGAGAGTTCTTGCAAGACCTTGTTCTTCATTAATATTTGATATTTTTGACTCTCAGAAGTCATTGCAGTGATGTAGAAATAAATGATGGGAGCACCCCAGAAGAGTGGAGCTGTGTCAGTAATGCTTGTCTGGCTTGAGGGAGGATCCCAGCAGTGATGTTAGCACATTCTGGGCTGACTCTTGAGGAACCCAGTGGGAATTTAACACAGGGGTTTGAGTTTTTAGCCTCTACAGCAGGGTTTTTTTTGCACATTACTGTGCCAGAACTAGAAATCAATTAGTGAAGTCCCATTTCATTAAGAGAAAGGTGTTTGGCAAGCAGACAGTTATGATTTGTTGTCTAGACTGGCACTAGGAAGCTGTTGGACAGTGTAGGGTGTAAATTCTGGAAGGTTTGCAGGGACAAGCAGTGTGTCTATTGACCACCACTAGCCACTCCAGCTCCACCACAGCAAGAGTGACATCCTTGTCACTCCTTTTTCCTTCACACCTTTTGAGCCAATATTCCTGCCCTCAACAGACACCTTGCAGGGCAAAATCACAGCCCAGAAAGTCAGGATGCTGGGTTAAGACACAATGTGGTGAAGGAGAAGGGAAAGGTTGATGAGGCTGTCAGCACTCAACAAGAGACTTGATTTTCTTGTGTCCTGTTTTAAGTAGTTCTTAAGCCATTTCAATGGGCTTTTGAATATGTTTAATGTAGAGGACAATGGGAATGGATTCCTGCCCTTACAGTAGGGTGTTTGTGACTCAGTCAGACCTCATGGACTGAGTAAATATTGTAACTGTACAACTCCAGTGTTGGGTTTCACTCCCTGTTACAGTCAGGGGTTGGTTTTATTCCCAGGTTTATTTCAGGATTGCTGAAGGAAGCTTGGATCTCACTCTGTGTTTTGGGTGGACTTGTGCAAACAAATACATCTCAGAGGAACAGTGAAGAAGAGAAGGCTACAGGGGAAAGAGTTGTCAAAGAACCATTTAAATCCCTGTCAGACATCTCTGGTGGCTCCACAGATGCACATCTGAGAAGTTCTTGAAATACTCTTCTAGTTTTTCCACCTAGTGGGGCTGATAAAGATTTCTAGGGACAATGATGAACAGTTTTAGCAAGAAAATGTCATCCAAAAGTCCTGTTTGATGACATCATCCCACTTAGGGGTGGATGTGCCTGCCTGCCTCTCAGATGCAAAGATTTACAGCTCTAGTTTGCAGAGATGTGTGGGCTGGAAACCTGCAGTTTCCTTGAGCCTGTTGTGATGTGATCTTCTCTACCATGAGCTGGCTCTGTGGGTGGGTGTGTGGGCACCCTGTGCAGTGCTCTCATCACAGGATGATGGTGTCTCAGGTCATGGTGGAGGCTGTTTTATCTGGTAAGGCCATGTGTTAGTTCGTGTGTATGTAATTGACACCCAGGGTGTTATTAAACACCCCAGAACCAGTGCAGAGTTTCCAGTTGTCTCATCCTTTGAGGGCCATGGTTTAGGGGTGAACTTTGTAGAGCAGGTTGATGGTTGGACTGGATGATCCCAAGGGGCTTTTCCAACCTGGATGACTTTATGATCCTGAAACGTCTGCTGGGGCTTTTCCAGGGCTGAGCACTAACATCAGATGATAACAACTAGCACAGATCAAGCAGAATTGGCAAGAAAATTCCTTCCTAGTGTCCTGTTAACAAAGTGGATGGAGAAATTGTGTCAGGCTGTATTTCCTGGAGAAAAAAAAACCAACCAAACAGCAATGCCTTCAAGTTTTAAGGGTGGATGAGATGGAGAAGGTGGATGCTGGAGCAGATGGCTGACACCAGGAGAGAGATGCTTTCAGCTTGCACCTTAGGCTGGTTGTTGATGTGTTTGTGCATTGCAGAGCAAAACGGGCACAGGAACTGCAGCACTGGAAGAAGCAGAGGGAAGAGGAGGCTCTAAAACTGCAAATGCAACTCCAGAGACAGAGAGCCATGAGACAATTCCATGAAAGACAGCTGGCCTTCCTGGAGGGAATCCATGCCAGTATGCTTTAAACTACACATCTAAAGTTCAGTTGTCTGCATCTCCTTCAGAGCAGTTTCCTCATCTTGCATGTCTGGCTGTTCTCCTGCCCCAGTTACCTGACACATTCTGCACAGGCTCAGTTACTCCTGATCAAGATCTGCTGCCTTCACAATGCTTCAGAGAAAGGGATACCCAGTTGCCTTCTTACAAAGCTCCACTGCAGCTCTGAGACATGGCTCACTGCTATCAGATGAAGGGGGGGTTTAACTAGCACCAAAGCTTTTTTTTTGGGGGGGATTATCTAGTTGGAAATGGAAATTGTTGAGAAATCCCAACCCACAGACTTATCACTGGATGTTTGTTACATTTGCAGGTCAGGTGAATAAGTACATGGAGGAAATAGAGTGGAAATCAGCACTGACTATCCAGAGATTCTGGAGAGGGTATAGAGCAAGGAGAAATTTTAATCAGCAGAGGCAAGCTCTGAAGGAGTATAAAGCAGCTGTCATCATTCAGAGAGCAGTAAGTACACAACATGGGATAGGACTGAGTGGGTTATTGTGCTGCCTTAAAAAACAACTCTATTTCTGCTCTTACTGTTGATGCACATAATTTATTGTAGAGTTGTTCTTATGATGATAGTCTAGAGCCACAAGTTGCTGAGAGGAATTAGTCCTTCCATAGGCTACAAAGCCTTGTACCTTAAAATAGGAGCTGCCACATGGAAACCCAAGGTTGAGGTTTCACCCCAGTGCAGATGAGTCAGTAATTTGCTATGAGTGTTCCAACTATTTAACATTCACACTGACCACTCTACCTTGTCCTTGCAGCACCACAGCTTAGTTCATGCTTTAACTGACACAACACTGACAGGAAAACCTTCCCCTGATTGATGACAGACAAAGCAAGGAGACAAATTCCTGCCTGTGACTGTCACTTTCTCTTCTCTTCTTTACAAAGGCTTGTAAATTCTTGGAAAAACACAGGAAGAGGAGACATCTCTCTCCTTGGAAAGATCCCAAGGGACTGAGTGATGAGCAGAGAGTGGCTTTGCAGCAGAAGGTGGATGACTACATCAAATTGCATCCGGTCTGTTTCTTAGTCATTTCCTAATTTGCATTAATGATGCAACATCAATTACTGGAGGGATTAAAGAGCTTCAGCTCTGGCAATTGGGATCGAGAGGATTCGTTTGAGGTGTGCAGCTATTAACCCTGCTTCTTTCAGAGCAAGGTGCTAGGATATTGGGGATTGGAACTATTAATCTAATAAAAAGGATCAAAGCAAGCTCCTAATTGGAAAGTGGCTAAAGCAAACTCCTGATTGGAAAGTGGCTATCCTTGCTGTTGGGCAGCTTTGGGGAGAGCTGCAGAGGAAGGAATGATTAGCAATTAAGAACCACATTGGCATTCCTCGTTGAGACCCTGAGAGATTGAAAATAGCCAGCCTCCCAATGGTCACAAACCTCTTGTTTTCCTGCAGGCTTCCCAAATGTCAGAAGAAATGAGTAAGGAACTGCACGTGCGTGCCCAGGAAAAGCTGGCCCAGTTCCTGCTGAGGAGCAGGCTGGATGGGAGAGCAGCTCAGCGCAGGGAGGCGTTACTGGCTCAGCTCAGCACTGACATGGAGCTCCTCATGGGTAGGTGCTGCTCTGCTCACACTTGGGATACCACTGAGAGAGAAAAGGAGAGGGGATGGGTAAAGCCACACAACTGAGTTATCTTTTTTTTTTCCTTTGGCCATGTCCTTATCTTGCTACTCAGGCTGTGGAGAGGTTATGCAGGTGTTGCTGCAGGTTAAGTAAACACACCTGCTTTGCAAGGAGCAGCTTGTTCTGCTGCTGAGGCTCTGTGTTCACAAGAACAGCAGTGGCCTGAGAAAGGCATTCCCATTTCTAAGGGGATCCCACACAACCTCTTCCTCTCTGTTTGGCTTTTTTCTGTTGTGCTGGAAGCTGCTGGTTGAAGCCCTCTCACCTCTTCCAGATAAAGAAGGAAATCTCTGAGCTGTGAGTTCCAAGTCATGTTTTCTAGCCTGGCTTTATGTGAATCAGGATTCATTGTTGTGCTTATCAGAATTCCAGACGGATAGAGGAGTGGAAGAACAAGACTTTAGCAAACTGCAGCCACCAGAGAGCAGCCAAGCCGGGCAGAATTCAGCCAAGTGCTGAATCCCCCGATGGAGCCTGTCACGTGTTGGTGTCACTGCAGCTCATCGCTGCCCCTACAGCTGCTGGCTTCCCCGGGCAGGGAAACACACTGCCGGGCTCTCCCTGCACCAGGAGCTCCTCTTAGGTCACCATTTCAGCATGGTTTTGCTGGATTCCACCTGAATGAAGCAGTTCTGCTTCCCTGCTTCTCCTCCTTTCCCCTATTTATATTTTTTTTTTTTTTTTCAGACCTTAATTTGTATCACTCCTCCAGTCAGGTTTTTCACACAGCCATCAAATAATAATGCCAGCACAGGCAAGGGAGGCAGCCAGGACAGGGTGAAATGGGAGAGTTTGAAGTGCCTGTAAAACCCCAAAGTACAGAAAACTCTTCTTGTTCTTACAGATGCTCCAGGCTTAGCAGAGACCACAGCAAAAGATCTTGATGTCTTCAGGAGCAGATCAATCCCTGTAGCCACCAAGGCAAGACAATCCCACAACAGCATGCTGAAATCCACTCGCTGGCCGTGGTGGAAGAAGCTTGGAGATGAGTTTATGGAGGATGATGTCATTCCTGATGATGCCCTCAATGCAGAACTGGGATCTCTCTTTATTGGTGGAAAGAAATCCCTTTAGGTAACAGGCAGAAGAATTTCTTTGCTCCAGCAGGCTCACAGCTTGCAGTGTGCATTCACTGGCTTGTGTTTTTAAGGAAGGAAAACAGTTGAAACTTAAAGACAAAGCATTGAAAAAAAGAGCAAAGCCTTCTTTTAGAGCAGTTTACCTTCTTAAGAGTCTTTTTTTTTGTACAACTTAGACCCTACTGGTTGTGGTGTGGCAAGTAAGATTGAAATGCTGGAGTTGTAAAGGGGGTTATTTGGTTATTTATATCAATTGAAACCTGAGTTCATAACCTTTGGCTTTTCAGTTCTTATTGACACTGGGTGTGGAAAGAATCACATCATTGTGAAAACCTGGGCTTTTCTAGCCAGCCATGTTACCAGGTGATGCACTTTGAGGAAGGATGGGGTCCAGAGCAAACTAAGACACCTGTGAGATGTCAGGCAAGCACTGAGCACTGTGCTAACAACAGAGTAGAGCAGCTGACTCTGGGCCTGAGGAACCTCCCCCAGACCCTTGCCAAGGGCAGGAGAAGAGATGCCAGTGTTCTTGGATGATGTTTTCCTTTCAAAACATCATTTTTTTTCCACAGCCACTGCAGTGTGTTGTAAATGTGGGCACAGTCCAACTGTTGTGTGAGCCTGTAGCCTCAGTGTGACCATCTGGACCATCATCTCTGTCTCCTTAAACTATATAGGTGCTGTTGAATCCAGAAAGGTCCCCAGCTCAGGGCCTCTGCAGCCACTGTGACTCCACACACAGAGGGCTGCAGCTCACTGATGTGCCCAGAAAGCCAAGAGAACCCAAAGCTGCAGGTAGTGCCAGAGATACCTGCTCTAATTTTAGGTGAGAGGGCCAGAGAGTCTTAGGAATTAGATCTCACCTCACTGCAGAGGAGGGAAAACTGCAGTGATTTCTGCCAGCAGGATGGATTCAACATGTTTGTTTTCCATTCTCTCTAGCTTTTGAGTTTTCATTTTAGTGGAGATGAATGGCAAACAAATAAATAGAAATAGCAGGCAGAAGCCCAAGCCCATTGAGATGCAGCTGATACACTGAAATTAATAACTGGGCAGCTGCCAAGAGGAAGAGCTGTTGCTCCATGTTAATTTTTTTTGGAGCAGAGCTGTGATTTTTTTGGAAGGCACTGAACTGGCTCTTGGCTCCTTTCATGGTGGAACAATCTATGGAGTTATTTGCCCAGGGCACTTCCATCTGTGGCTGTTGGGTTCCATATTGTCCTGCACGACCCTGCCATTAGTTTGAGGCTGTACCCACAGGGAAATGAGTGCCCTGTAACCACCAGAGTGGAGGGGTTGGGGGCTGAGCCCCCCCATCCAGTTACAGAGCCACCTTACCTACAGCCATTGGCTCATCTTTTCAGGTCCTCCTGGGGCACGTTGCTGGCAGTTTATTTCTCAGCAGGTAAAATACTCCTGGCACAGCCTGCTACCATGTGAACAGCACTGTTGGGGTTATCATTACCCCCAAAAAGAGCAGGAGAGGCTGTGAGCTGAGAAGGGTCCAGTCCTGCTGCCCCTTGTCTGCTACAAGCAGGTCTGGGATGCTCAGTGCTGCTCCATGGGCACAGTTTGCTGCATGGGGGGTCCAGTGATGTGCTCAGCAGGTCTGGGCAGTGCCATCCAGAGAGGCCTGTCCCAGAGACCCCCCACACCCCAGAGGAGGTGACAAACCTGGGGGGCACTCTCTGAGGAGAGGCTGGGGGTGAAGTTGGAGCTGTGAAGACAGCAGTGCTCAGGTCATTAAATATTGATGCCATCTAAGCTGGCCTGGGGGGGAGATTTAGCTGAATTGCAGGTTTCTGTTGCCGTGATAAATTGGACCAATTTGTCATGTGGTTTTGTTTCTTCCATCCCTCAAGGAAAGCTGTGCAGGAGCTGCTACAGCTTCAGTAGCACCCAGCAATCTGGGAAACAAAAAAAAAAGAGAAAGAAATCCTCTGATGGATATGGATCAAAAAGGACAGCAGCTGTTGTGCTGCTGAAGGTGCCACCAGAGTCACAGAGCAGCAGCAGAAGGAACCAACCAACCAAACGAGCCCTTTCAGAGCTGAAGACAAAGCAGTGTCCTCTGCTGGCTCCTGCAATGGAGGAAAATTCCTGTTTCTGCAGACAGATCCTTCTTTTTTTAGCTGTAACTGGACTCTGCAAACAACAGGATTTTCATCTCCGTGGGCAGGCACTTGAGAGGACACTGCCAAGGCCAAGGGCATCTCCTGGGCTGTAACAAGAGCTCGGAGCTGAGGGCAGGAGATAACCCTTGTGCTGTCTCACCTCTCACCTCCAAGTCTGCTGCTGCTGGTCTCCGTGGGAGCAGGATCTGTTAGGAACATCTGCTCTCCACTGCAGAGTATCTCATCTATCAAGCACAAGGAGAAATGAAAGCCTTCTCCAAGGAGGGGAGTCAGGGCTATTTATAAATTAGCATGCAGCAGAAGAAGGAGGCAGCAGGGGAAGCTGCAAAGATGATCTCAGTACGGTCTCCAAGTTCTCTTTCTCATCCTTCAGAGAACAGTAGCACTGGGTCCTCAGCCAGGCATCCTTGAGGAGCTCTGATGAAGACAAGAAATGAGTTATGGGCCTGCCAAGGGGAGCTAAAGGCTGGGTGGGTGTTTCTCACCCAGGCTTGGGTTGACTCTGGCTGCTGCACAAGGACAGAAGGGCAAAGTCTAGCAGCTGAAGCCCAAGGCTGGGGCACAGCAGCCCTGACACTTTGTCCCAGCCATGCTGAGGAGCCCCTCTGTGACCTTGAGCCCACCCTGCCTGGCTGCTCTCATTGGTGGCTACAGTCCTTTGGTGGAGGATGCTGGCTGAGCCCAGTGCCACTGAAATCCCAGAGTGAC
The DNA here is from genome assembly GCA_013401355.1 of Ceyx cyanopectus. Classification (NCBI taxonomy): domain Eukaryota; kingdom Metazoa; phylum Chordata; class Aves; order Coraciiformes; family Alcedinidae; genus Ceyx; species Ceyx cyanopectus. The sequence continues at coordinate 62,767 of VYZU01051103.1, forward strand.
AAGCCCTGGATTGAAAACATTTATATCATCAGGTAGTGAACAGCCAGAGCTCATTGCTTTGCTACTCCAGATTCACCTTGTGTGTGCTGAATTAACACTCCTCTGTTTAATCATGTCTCAAAGTCTTTGCTGATGCTCAGTCACTTAATAAACCCCCCAAATCAAACAGTTCTGATCCAGGAAACTCCAACACATCTCACCCACCCAGAACCTGCTGTGGGTAACAATGGCCACACAGGATGGAGAGCAGGACACAGCTCCATCTATCAATCCCAGACAGAGCAACCTGTCTCTGAGAGGGAAGAGCCTTTCCAAGCGGGAAATGGTGAATGACAGGAAGATGTGGGACACGCTTGTTTCTGGAGCAGGGAAGAGCAGAGGCGTTGCCCCCACCTCGGCTTCGGGCGGTGCCACCGGGTCGGGCGAAGCTGCCTCACGTTTCCCGCCCTCAGCGCGCGCAGAGCCTCGGCTGAGGGGCGGGAAGCCGCCGGGCGCCTCGCGAGGGCCACGCGCCCTCCGCCACGCGCCCGCCCTCTCCCCCTCCCTTTCCCTTCATCGCGCCCCGGCCCCGCCCCGCGGGCGCGCGCGGCGGCCGTTATCCCGCCCGCGCCTCACGCGCCCGCCGTTGCCTTGGCGACGGGCTAAGCCGGGGCCTGGCTGCGGAGGGGACGGACGGACAGAGGGACGGACAGACGGACGTGCGGGAGGAGGCGGCGGCGGTTCCTCCGCGCTGCCGGGTTATGCACAACAAAGGCGGGAGGCGACGCGTCCCGGGCCGGTTCCGCAGGTAGGTAGGTGCGGGTAGAGTGCGGGTAGCGGGAGGGTTCCCCCCTCAGAAGCCTCTCCAAGGGCGGTTCTGCGTCAGCGGGGGAGAGACGCCCCTGGGCGCGGGCTCCGGCCCCGGCTCCCCGCCGCACCTTGAGGGCGCGGGGCTGCAACAAAGGCAAATGGCTGCGGGGCGGGGAGGGCTGCGGGGCTTGGCGGTGGCTCCAGTGTCGCTGAGGGAGCGCAGCCGTTTGTACAGTCACTTCTTCGCCGCGTCTCGTTTCCCGGGGGTCCCCCTTTCGCCTGCCTCGGCGGGACCCTTGCGCTCCAAGCTCCCGCTCCCATCCCGCGCAGCGCTGCGGGGAGCGGGCGGGGACCCTCGCCACGCACGGCTGCCGGGGAGCCCGCTCCGCTTCTCTCTCCTCTCCGCTTCTCTCTCCGAGCCGCGAAGGCAACTTGGCGAATGGGCAGCTTGGAGCCTTGGCGATGCTGCGGGGCTCCGTTGCGGGGTGGAGGATTGTGCGGTGCTTCGGCGTCGGGGCTGAGCTGAATTGTGAGGGGTGGCCGAGCCCTTGAGAGGGTCATTTCTTAATCCATTTCCATGGGATTCCCAACGTTTTGACCCCTGAGCCGTGAGCCGGGGAATCTGACTCCACAGAGGTGGAAGTTTTCCTGCGTTATTGGGAATAAAACACCCCAGAGGGGGGGAAAAAAAAATAATTTATCAAACCTCCTCCTAGCGTTTTTATTTACACTGCAGCAAAGGAGCTCTGGGTGCACCCCCACTTTTGTTTTCCCATCTTTTCCTAGGCGTTGTGGCACTGAAAAGCATCATAAATAACTCTGCATTGTTTGGTGGTGTTACAGTGAGGCTGGAGGGCTTGGGAATGGTTTCTCTCATTAATAGCTCTCAAAATGCTTCGTAGGCATCAATGAAGACTGGAAACCCTGATGGCAAGTTAGGGAGGCTTTATTGATCCTGTTTTACAGCTGGAGGAGCAGATCAGAGCCCTAGGAAGATTGAAGTCAATTCCAGCATATCACAGATCCTAAATCTCCTCGAAATTACCTCTGAATTGCATGGAGCTGGTTTGGGCACTGCCAGGTTGTGTATGCTTTGGGATTTTGAGGTGCTGCTCTTGTATGTTGCCAGAAATGATGTTCCTCTGGTGCCATGCTGTTGGGAAGGATGGTTGCTCATTAAAACCAGTCTCAGTTCTTTGGTTTGGGGTAGAACCTGGGAGGTGTTTTGTGGATGAGGCAAAATCAGGCAGCAAATCATGCACAGAGCTGATGAGCCAAATGCAGAAAGCCTGGGTATCAGCTGAGAATTCTTTGACAGCATCTCTCAAAAAAGAGAAAACCCAGGCTCTCTTTGAAGGGAATATTTCCAACAGCAAAAGAAATGATTCCTGGTGTGGCTGTAACCCAGAAGACTCCTGATGCTGGGCTGGTTTTGAGTCCATCCACTTGCTTTCGTGGCCCAGACAGGAGATGGGCTGTGTTTGAGATCTAGTTTCTATCTTATGTTGATCTCCTTTAACCAGAGAATCCCAGCTGAGGTCTCAGATTTAATTCTTGTCTGTAGAACAAGACAACAACAGCCCCAGAGCATTTACAAAGCTCCTTAAGCTTCATCTGTGTAAGAAAAGCCTCCTGCAGCCTAGGTGATGCTGTCCAGCTCTCAGCAGACACCAAGGGAAGGGAGAGGAGCAGATTGAATGCTTTTATGGATTTTTTGAGTGTTCAATATCCATTGGGTTCAAGGTGTCCTGGAAATCCTGATTTCTTAATTTTGTAGAGCTCAATTCCACTTTAAACACTCTTCTCCAAACCTAAACACTCCTCCCTCAGCCCAAGCAGCTCTGCTTGGGCCAGAAGCATCTCTCATGGCTCCAAGGTATCCCAATTTCTTCCCTTTCCAGTGTTTCAGAGGACAGCTTGTTTGGAGAGGAGGGAGCAAGCATAGCTCCAAGGTCTCTGTGGCTGGGCATCAAGCAATTAGTGTCAGATCAGATTAGCTCTATGGCACGTTAGCACTTGTTTATGTTAATACAAATGCAGCCTGACTGCTCCATACTATCGATTGAATTATTGTATTTACAGCCCCTGTAATAATGTCTAACTGAAAGGGAGGTTCTGATTACAAAACCAGAAACTTCCAAGGTGAGTCCTGCTGTGCTTCTGTGTGGTTTTGAATCCCCCAAAAAAAAGAAATTAACTGCTAGGAGACACATCCATATTGTATTTCAGAGCTGTTGAGCCAGCCCTGAGCTGTGCAGCAGTTGTTATTTTCCAGACACCCTGCTCTAAGCTACAGCAACAAGGAGTGAGGAGCTGCAGGAGCTGCACAGGAGTGCTGGGGTCAGCAGCCTGGTCCAGGGTGCCATCCCTGCTCGGGGAAAACCTGTCACCACAGCAGGCAGCAGCAGCACTTAGAGGAGCAGAAATTGGCTGCTCAAGGACAGCGAGGACGGTGGAAAGAAAGCCTGTGATTTCAGGAATTAGTGCTGGAAAGCTGGGACCCCCAGGCTGAGGTAATAAGAATAGCTGGAGAATTAGGCAATTCCCATATTCATGAGATGACAGGCTGCAGTCCCTCTGCCAAGGCTGTGTGCAATACACCGAGGGGCAGAGGAGTTCTCTGGGTTTGCTCAAGGCTGCTCCAAGGTGAAGCACAAGGGGAAGGACAGGAATTCTCCACTGCCATGCTGGTACTCATTTATCCATCTAAAATAATCACTCAAGGGTCTCTGCAGACCTTTAGGAGCCTGGGTTTGAGACAGTCCCCTCACCTTCTACCTGGTAGGGAATGAAACAGCATCTGTCCCTCTTTTCCAGGAAGGAACTGAAAGAACTAAAGCTTTCTAAATAGTTCTCCATTTCCCATCCTAGACATAAAGTCAAGGAGCAGCAGCATATATCTTATTTTCTTGGAAAGAAAAAGCCATGGCTTTGTGTTTGTAGAGAGTGTCTACGCCCTTGCCTTCTCTGCTGCTGAAATGCTTCAAGAACATGTGAGCAAAAATCCATTTTTCCTTTGGGATATGAAGCTTCAGCAGATGCTAGTGGGAGTTTCCAGGCTTGGTTCTTTGTCAGTGCTTGCAAAAGCAGCCAGACACTGCACCAGCTCCACTCAGACCCTGGGTGAGCCCATCCTGTGGCTTCTCTGGTGCCTGGGAGTGGTGCTGGCAAAGCTCATCTGTTTGCCACACAGCAACCTGACTTTCTGCAGTGTTTGGGAAGGCAGTTAGTGACTGCAGGATGACAGTGGCTTTAACCACAAGGGAGTGATTCACAAGACTCAGTAGACACAGCTGAGCTTTCCATGCAAGGTGCTGCTCCCAGGAAGAAGGCAATTAAAGGCCTTCAGACACTGAGACACAGCTCCACTCAGACCCAGCACACTAATTCCTGCTGCCACAGCCAGTCAGAGCTGCTGTGACAGAGTTATCTGCTGGCTTTGCACCTTGTTTCACAGACAGCTCACCTGCCATTCTCTCTGATGGAGTCCTGCCTCACCTGAAGGTTCTCTGCATCTCAGACACCTCTCTCCACCCTGCAGAGAGCTCTAGAGGCAAAGCAGTGGTTCAGAGTTTGACTGGGGCAGGGTGAGCACCAGCCATGGCTGTGCTGGTTTGAAACAGCTCTCTGTTTCAAACTGATGCCTGGGGGTGTTGATCAGCTCTGTTGCTGAAGAAAAGGGCCCTCTTGAAACACCTCCTTCTTGAAAGTGCCTTTCAAGAGCCAGGGAGGTAACTGCTTCTCATAAAGGATCAATAGTTTCACTGCTCATCTCTGCACTGTGGTAGCTGAACCTGGGAAACCTCAGGCCTGAGCTGAACTGAGCCTTCTCAGATCTGAGAGCAGTCCCTCAGGAGTCCTGGTTTGTGGTGCTTTGCTGCCTGGCTCTGATGTTCTCTCAGTGGGCAGAGTTCAGGCTTCCCCAGCACAGGAGAAGTGTCTGTGAGCCCCACTGGGCAGTCCTCTTGCCCATGGCTGTGGAAAGCAGTGCTCTGTGCTTGCACAACCACAGCTGCAGTGGGGAGAGCTCCCAGGTCAGTAGCTGAGCTCCTCTGAAAGCTCAGGGTGACCAGAAAGAGCATGAAAAGCAGGTTTTGGAAGAGGAAGGGGTATCTTCCCATCCCTTCCAGACCCAGGCAGAGCTGCCAGCCCACTCCTGGCTCTGAGAACCAGCTCTGCCAATACAGGAGTGCTTCCCCAGCCTTTGATTGCAGGTTGTGCCCTGCCTGGCTGCCCTGGAACCACATCCTCAAGGGACACAGGCATTGCTCATCCACACAGGGCTGTGTTATTTCTGCTCCTGTTCCAACAGCAGAGCAGGAACTCTGCAACACGTGGGGTTTTTTTTCTGCCTCTTGGCACACTCCTCAGGCTTTTCTTCATTACAGCAGTAGCATGAAGCAGATCCATGAAGCAGAGCTAGCCCAGCCCAGCAGCAACTGCAGGCACTGGCACTGCCTGATGTCACTGCAGTTAGTGCATAGCTCTGGGTTTTATGCACAGGATGGGTTTTGGCCTCCATGGGGAGAAGCTCCCTGCTCTCTCTGGCCTGTCCAAAGGGATGAGAGTCAGGAATTTAATTTCCTCCTTGCTTAGGAGCTGTATCTCACCTTGGATATGCTCACTTTTTGAGTGAGGTCATATTCAGGACAAAACTCCACTAGTGCCTCAAGCTAATGCTACAGTGAAGAGTAATCCCTTTGAGGATGTCTCAGTGTTACACAAATCAACTCAAAGGGTAATAAAAAAGGGAAATAACACACACAAAAATATATATACATTAAAAATAACATTCCTAGCCCACCATAAAGAGAAAAATTTAGACTTAACTTCCCTTCTTGGAAACAATTCCATTACCTGGTCATGACTTGACTTCTTCCCAGAACAAGCCCCAGCCTTTCCCTCCCACAACAGCCAAGGTGAATGTGCTGCTTGCATGACACAGCAGAAGCTTTGTCAGTGAGCCAGCTGTCCCAGCAGAGAAATCCACACCAGGAGACATGATCCCCTATTTTCAAATGAAAAGCCTGGAGCTGTTGAGATTCAGCCTGTTAAGCACCAAAGGAGCAGGCAGCAGAGTGCCTGGCTCTTAAATATTTTCCCCTCTTCCCCTGCCCTGTGGTCTCTGCCCATCCTGCTGCTTTCTGAAACACACAGCATCTGGAAAAACCAGTGCCCTTATACAATGCCTCTGGCTTCAGGAGAGTGCTTCCAGTGTTGCATTTGGCCCATGGATTTTAATTACTCTCCACTGTGATAGTAATGAGAGCCAGTGGAATTGTACTGATTTTATTTCCTTTTAATTTGCTGTGCTGCTCTGGATGCAGATGAACTTGCCCAGCTCGATGCATGTTATTGATTCATCCTGATGTGGTAACTGGCTGATCTCACTGCAGCACCCCATGCTGTGCCCTCCCCCCCCTGGCAGGAGCCAAAGTGGGGTTCCTTTGCTTGCTTTTTCTTCCTGATGTCCCTGCAAGTGTGGAGAAAAATCAAACCTCTGGTACTGCTGCTTCAGATGCAACACTCAGCTCTCCCAGGCTCCTTTCTGCTCAGTGTGCTGGGTGTGAGGATGGGTTTGTGGCCATCTGATGGAGATGAAGCTGCTGCTGGACCCCCACCAAAGACACCCCTGTCTAGGAGCCTTTCTGAAGGCACTATCCTGCTTCTTGCCCTGACAGGTTTGTGGTCACCTCAGGACCTACCCCACAGAGAGAAAACCTGGCAGCAAGGCTTGTGGTGGTTGAGGCTACACCCTACTGAGGGATCCTCCCCACTGCTTTAGAGAAAGACCCAGAACTCCTTCATGCAGAGCATTTAATGCCTTTTTTCCTCTGCTTTTACATCATTGAAGCTGTAATGGGGTGGAGATCAGAGTTTTCTTAATACAAAGGCCTAGCAGAGGCTGAGATAAGGAGAGTGAGACAATACCTTGGTGGTTGTAGCAGGGGTGACTGCAAGATAACCTGCAGGCACAGCAGCAGGAGTGGAGACACCCCAGTGGAGCCAGGCTGGGTGTGCCAGTGTACTGGTGAAGTGCATGGGCAGCCCTGGCCTGGCACCACCCAGCCTGCAGCTCCTGCTCCACATCATGACATCAGCTCCCAGGCCAGTGCAGTGCTCAGAAGCTGTGGGGGTGTTCTCCATCCCCCATGGTGGTCAGCTTGGAGAGAGGCAGAAGATGGAGCCAGTGGCCCTGCATTCCTCCCCACGCCAGCCCCTCAGCACAGGCTGCTGCCAGAAGCCCTGCATGCCAACATTTGCTTGCAAAAGTTCCCTCATCCTCAGCTTATAACCTCCCAGCTCAAACACTGCTGGCTGAGAACTGATCTCCCAGCTCCATGAGTGGTTTCAGTGGGAGGCTGTGTCCCAGTTGCATGAGGGATGCAAGTGTCAGCTCATCAAAGGCCAAAGCCAAGGTGGCCAAGCAGTCAGTGATGAGCAGCTCACTGATTGCTATCTGCTTTTTGATGCTGGTTATCAGTGCCCTGGAGCACAAACTGAACTCAGGGCCAGAGAAGCTTTGCCTCAAATCAGAGGCTGAACAGTCATTTCAGATGTCAAATGTGCTTGTTCCTCTTCCAAAGAAATCCAGCAGCTCTGTGGACTGTCCTGATGCCCAGGAACACATCCACTGAGCTCTCAGCATCAAGCCAAGGTAAAGCAGATCAGAGGTAAATAACAGTTTGTCTCCTCACAAGCTGACTTGAGGATTTAGAAGCCTATATCCAATTAAAGCAGCCAGGGCAATTAACATCAAGACAGTTAAGCTTGATTTTCATCTAAGTTAAAAAAAAACCCAACATGCATATTTAACAGAAGCATCTAAATGGTGCCACTCTGGTTTGCACCAAGTTTACCTTCCTTTCTGCCTTTCTCTAGCATTTTTTTCCCTGTTTAAGCTGTCAGAGTGGAAAGTAGGTGAATGTTTGAACATGTTCCAGCCTCCACCCTTCCCCAAAATGGTTTGCATTGAAATGGGCTTTTAATATCTTCCTGAAAAAAAAGGATTGTGTTGGAACTGGTACAGCTCTTGCTTCCCTAATTCGCTTACAGGCCCTACCTCCCAGGATCACTTGGAAGGAAACAGCATTTCCTCCAGGATTTCTTGGGGGTTTTGTGGTTTGTTGGTTTTGTTTTGGGTTTTTTTAATGATCAGATCCTTTACTCTGAACCTCCCCAGCTGGAATTCTCTAAAGCTCTCTCACATGAGCCTATCTCATGGATCTTGCCTTGCTTAGAGAAGATGGTGACAGAGCCCAGTTAGTTCCCAGGCATTGCACTTCAGTTGTAGGAAACCTTACCCAGGTGTGCAGAGACTGCAGGGAGAGGGTCTAGTTCTGCAAGATGCTGGAAGGAGGTTTAATGATCATGTTTGACAAGTACTGGAGCTGAAACACAGGAATTGGAGGATCTAGTCCCAGGAGATCAGGGAGCAGACATCATCCTCATGTTCCAGCCTGTTCACTGCTTCTCAACCTCCTGCAGGAAGAGGAGAAAGTGCTGCCTCCAGGGGTACCAACCATCTCATTATCACACTGCCTGGTTTTACTGCTGCTTTTACACAGTCATCAAAGGTTCTACCACTGACTTGAACAGAAAGAGAGCTCTTGTTTCTTCAAGTGACAGCAGATGAAGTTAGCAGGGTTCTGTTCCAGGGTTTCTGACATGCATCCAAAACCAGCCCTGCCCCTGCCCGGGCTGTGGGGAATTTGATGCTGCTGGTGCTGACAAAAGCCCTGAGCAGGAGCACAAATTCCACCTTAGATCTGCACGCTCACATCCTACTTCTTTGCACGTCCAGCTGATGTAATTTCATCCATCATGATGAGAAAAACAAGCCAACAGCCTCAGACAGCCCCAGCTGCTGCTAAATATCCAAACCTAGGCTTGGTTTCAGAAAAAAAGTGAGAAAAATGGAGCTGTTACTCTGCAGAAGTTAATGGCTGAGGCAGAAAGCTTCATGCCCTGGCAAAAATGGGTGATGTTAGCTGGCTGGCTTCCATCTGATGGATCCTCACAGGTTTTGGCAGCTGGATGACCTCAGTACAGGAATCAGGACCTCCCACTTCACATGGAGAAGAAAAAACCCAATCCTTCAGTTTCTCACTAGCCCATCTTTGCCTTGGTTTTAGTTGAAGTTTTTAGGCACCTTGCAGTGCTAAAGAGGATCTTGCTGAGCTCCTATTACCTCAGCAGCAGCTGATATGTGATGAATTATTCAAGACCAGCCAGTTCCTTCATTAATTTTAATAAATCAAGTTTTCTCCCATGTTCTAGGCAGTGTTGCCAGCTGGGCTATGATGAGGTAAGCCCATTATTTCCCAGGGCCTTTTTCATTTGGGCCAGGTTTACATAACTCAGGGCCTTTAGAGAGAACAAGGGATTAATAGCAGGCAGTGCTAATTTGAGGTGGATCTATAGTGAGCAGAAGAGGCAACAGAACTCCCCCACTTCTTGACACTGAAGCACTCTTGGTGCTTTCTGTGCATCTCCTGAGTAGGCAGCAACACTCTTGTCTCAGTCATCAGCCTCACAATTGCTCAGGCTGCTCTGTGTTTCCACTCTCCTGGCCAAATAATGTCAGTCTCATAATGGAGTCAAGGCAAAAAGATGCTGTATGTCCCCCATAGAATTATTTTTTCCTATATTGTGCTGTGTTTTTTTTCCCCAGCCAACAGGAATATTCCTAGGAATTGTATTTTTCCAAACTGACCTAAATCTAAGGCCATTCTTATAAAGGGTTTTGATATTCAAACCAAGAAACAACAACAAAATGGATTTAAAAAGAAAAAATAAGCTATCAAATGGATGTTTCAGAGCTCCCAAGACATTTATTGCTGAGCAGATGACTTCATGGCACTGCTACTGAGGTTCCACTTCATTTTTGCAATGATGCTCTGCTGCTTTTAGGACCCAATGTATTGCAGCTCCCTCACATCCTGAAGCTTTTGAGTTCTCCCAGTGTCTGTTTTCCCCTTATCAGTTTTGTGCAATTCTTAGCTTGTCTTTTTTATTTATTGCTTTCTCTTTTCTCAGTGTTTATACACATAATACCCTTGCTTTCACTTTCCCAATAAACAAGACTGCTGTTGGTTTTTTTTTCCCAAACCAATATATTTACTCAGCCACAGGATTGTGAACATCAGCAAAAAAAAAATCCAAATTATTATTTCAGTTTTTCTACTCAGATGTCCTTGTTTCACACTTGTTTTCAGCTCTCAGAAATGGCCATTTTCAGAGTTCAAATGATGGATAATTTGTTTGCACTGGGCTCTGTTTGCAGCCAGCAAATATAACTGTGTAGTGATCATTGGTAACTTAGCAACCAGTTATGTTTTTTAATTCTGTGATCAATTCCTTGCTGCCTGTCAAGGTGAAGCCTGACACAGTGTGTGCCCACAAGGGATACAGCAGTTTTTGGAGTTAAGGACCCATCCTCTGGGTGTAACAGCAGCAGGAGGCCCCTGACACCACTCTGGCTCCAGCCTCTTCCAGCCAGGTAACTTTCTTTTCCAGTGAATGTGAAAGTTTAATGCTCCTGCAGTCTGGATATTTTAGGCTAAGCATTCTCCAGAAGGAGCTAATTGCCTGCCATATTTTTTCTGTGAGGCAGTGACAGCAAATACATTTTTACCCTTTATCTGTTAAAGCAAAGTGTTAACATTCAGAGGCTCTCATTGGAGTCATTTGTCACCTGAATGACAGAATGAGGCAGAGGCCACTTAGCACAGGCTGGAGTGGCTTTGCTGCTCTATCCTGGGAGGTCTCCTGGCACTGGTTGCTGCTTGGGACACTTGAAAACTCTTCATTATTCTTATTCCTCTCTTGTTCCATGTGAACTTTCTGCTTTTAAATCTAGGGAAGCAACACTCATCACATTCAAGGGCTTGGAAAACTCCTTGTAGGGAGCAAGTGAGGATGGACATCTCTGGGAAGGAAGGTGAGACAGCAACATGGACAAGGGACAACCCCACTGCACCCCAGGGAGAGAGTGAGGAGAAGCTAAAACCCATTTTAGCTTCAACCAAAAAGAGCCCATGGCCCATCTGGAGCAGGTTGCAACAGCTCTTCCATCACTGTCCTTCTGCACTGAGTGTTCTGTGGTGCTGAGAAATGTTGACAAGCTCCATCTCCAGGCTGGTTTTGCAGCTCCCCCTTCTTGCTGCTGCTGCTTCTGAAAGGAGCCATATGGGTCTAGTACTGAATGTTACATAAGTGCTAATACAGGAGGATATTTAGAGGTGGCATCTGGGCACTAATAAATGAGAAAGTGCTTTTTGGGGTCACATTAGGCAAGGAAATGATTTTACTTTCCAATCCTCACTGTTAGCACCAGAGAGTCCAGAGAGAGGTGGGAATCTGGGGGGTTCAGTGCTCCTGTTGTGCCTGCCCTGAGCAGGGAGCAGGACCACTCTGTGCTCAAGCAACAGGTATTTTGAGCTGGTGTTTTGACCAGCTGGTGTGTGTGCACAGCAACTGGCCTTGTTAAGAAATTTCCTATGAAATGGACTTTACTCTTCCCTATTTTTCAGTGTTTGGGGAATTTAGATGAAATAAAAACTCCAGAACCTGAGCTGAGCTGGAAATTTTTCAAGCAGCTGTAGCTAGAACATCCCCTTTGCTGATGAAACCATCATTTTCTCTGTTCTGATGAAAAGGTTAATTAGATTTAGAGCATTTATGCACAGAGGGGCATCAGCAGCATCCTCACAGATTTTCCCTGGCTTGCTTAGGGAAAATTCACTGTGGTCACTGCACCCCCCATGCTGTCACAGCCTGATGCCTCTTCTTTACAGCCTCTCCTGCAACATTCAGTAGCACCATAAAGCATCTTAGCACTGCTGCTGCCAGCTGAGGAGTGCATTGGAGCCTGCTGATGGCATTCCATGCAGTTCTCTTTGCACAGGGAGGCAGTTCACTTTGAATGTCATCCAGTCACACCCAGGCAAGTGGGAAGATGGATGGTGCTGGCAGTGATCCATCCATCTGTTCATCTGCCAACACTAATGTTTAGCTTTTCAGCCTCCCAGTTGCCTTCAATAATGCTGACCTACAGGAGCTGGGGTGGGAAAGGTCACGTAGCTCATTTGGTCTTGCATTGCTGGAGTGGTAATTAAACTTTCTGAGGTGTTGGGGCTAAGCTACATGCAGGAATTGGTTGATGGGTATTTCCAAAGTTGAGGTTAAATCATTTTCTGAGGTGCTGCATTGCATGAGGTTGTTGCCATCCCATTGTCTGCAGCCTCCCCACCATATCTTCTCAGACTACCCCTTCAAAAAGGTGTTCATGACAGATTGGATCTGTTTCCCACGGGTCTGCACAGACTTTTGCCTCTCCTTGCTGCAGGGTGTTCAGCTTTGGGTGGGTGTGGGCACTTCCAGATGACCACAGAGAGTTTCAGTGCTGTGCAGGAGCCAAGAAAGCTGCTGCTTTGCCTGCAGCTCAGCCAGGATGCTCTTGGTCCAGCTCTTAACCTAAAGGAGGAAAAAACAAACCAAGAACCCCCAAATCACTTCCATATCCAGTTGAAATGGAAGGGAAAAGGTGCAGATCCAACTTGAAAGAGCAGCCTTTGCCTCTGATAATCAGCTGGGAAAATAACTCACTGGAGCATTCAGGCATATGAAACAGAAGGGAATAAATGGTGCTGACAGCCTGATCAAAGGGCTGCTGGATGAGAAAGAGCCTCTGTCAGAGCTGGTCCAGCCTCCTGGTGCTCAGGAACCCTGCCCAAGAAATTAGGTGACCAGCTACATGTAGTGTAGGAGAAACTAGCTGCATTTTGCTCTGATTCCTGCTGGAAAGTGCTTTCAAACTCCATAGTCCATTCAAACCAGGTTTGTCAAAAGCTTCAGAGCTGAGGAGCAGGGTAATTTTGTCTCCAGTTCCTGAGTTCACCTGGAGGCAAAGGCTCTGAACACACAGGTAATGGAAAAGCTGCCACATCAGTTGGATCTCATCTGCACCAGGGCATTTACTGCAAAACTCTGCATAATGATGCTGCTATAGAGGGAGTTTCACTGGGACTTCAATGCTGCTTCATCAATAAAGTCACCAGTGTGAACTGGGAATGTTTGGCAAGGCCAGAGAGAGAACTGGCATCTCAGGAAGATGCTTCTTGTGCCCCAGATCCCTACAACACTTGTGCAGTTGTGAGTGGAGCACAGCCTCGCCAGCAGAGGACCAGCTCCCTCTGAGCTGCCTGTTGCAGAGGGTGTGGGAGCCAGGACAGCACCCCCAGGCACCACACAGCACTGAGCCTCAGGAAAAAAAGCAAACCCCTCTGTTGCAACTGGCTTTTCTACTCTGCCAGCAGCTCTGGAGAGGCAGGGGGGGGGTTCCCAGTGGCTGTGGTGGCAGCTGAATGAAATTGTCACTGGTGATAAGGCATGCTGAGAGCTGGGGGAAATGGTGGCTCTGTGCCCACTGGCAGGGATCCAGGGGATTTCAGCAGAGCCAAGCTCTTTGCTCTGCACCAGGAGTGGATGGCCAGGGTGAAGCTGCAGAAACAGCTCCTTGGGAATGAAGTGGGCTTGCCTGAGACCAGAGCCCTGGCCAAGCCCTGGGCAACACTGGGAAGGATGAGCCAGGAGCTGGGAATTCACTCAGTTCCTCTAGGATGGCACAACTGCCCATTTGTAAGCAAACTCCTCTTTTCCTGAGGGATTTTTTTGACCCACTTTTTTTTCATTTATTTAATTTATTTTTTTTTCTGATAGCTTGCCCTGGATTCCCACCAACCCCGGGGACCATCCATCAATATCACCATAGCAACCAGAAGGCATTAATGGTATCCTGCCTATTGACACTCAGGGGCTATACAGTGCTGAGCTGACTGGGGAGCTCTTGCCTTCAGCTTCCAGGAGAGAAGCCAGAGCTCTGTGGATCAATCCCCTGCTTCTCCCTTCCCCACATCTCCCCAGACAAGCCTTGTGCTGCACAGTGGCAGTGAGGGACTGCTGCTGGGAAGAGCTGGGGCTGGATCTGCTGAACAAGGAAGGATAAATGTGCCTCTTTGGGTTTGTTTGGACTGGGCTGTGGCACTCTGAGACACTTTACATTGCAAATAAGCAACTTATCCTGCAAACCTCCAGGGAGTTGAGAGCAAAGCAGGAGGCTGGGGGGCCAGGAAAGGGGAATGCAGGCTAAACTGTGCAAAGAGATAAAAGACACCTCATAGAATTCTGCTAAATGGTGAAGGAAGGGAAATTCTCAGCGGGTGTAAATTAGCATTGACAAGCTCTACTGATTTACACTCAGCTCATGGGCTGGCCCATAGTCTGATCAGCTGGAAAGCACCAGTGTCTGAAAGGGAGGGGGTTGTTTAGAGAGGCCTGTGGGAGGTGGTGGGGATTGAGGAGTTGAAAATCTGCAGAAAAAAAAAGTTTGAGGTTGATGGTTGTGCTCCAAAATCTGTCTGCTGGTGCAAGGAGGGGAGCAGACACTTTGGATGTACTCCTTCCTCTTGGAATTAATTGCTGTTTTCTTTGCCCTGTGATCTTAAGGATTGGGCTGAGACTACTCAGGGCAATCTTCAAACAAGGAATTGGGAATCCCTTAGCAACCTCTGAGTGCAGAGGACTGGTTTGCTGTTGCCTTGCTGGGGTGGGTGGAAGCAGTCAGTGCTGCTGTTAGGTGCATGCAGGGGAGGAATAGTAGACAGTAGCATGTGAGAAGCAAGCAGCTCATTGCACAGCAGAAATGGAATGCCACTGCCTGTGCTCTCAGGAATCCCTAGACCCTGGAACATCAGAGGTGCAAGAAAGACTTTGTTCCTCGTGCCAAGCTGTCTCTGAGGTGAGGTGCTTCTGATTCAGCTGCAAATGCAAGGCTATAAATCCAGGGAGCAGAGTGCAGGTGGTGGTTTTCTCTGTGCTCCCTGGTTTTGAAACCAAGAGCACAGTTGTTGCTCTTGACAGTGATCCTGATTTGTGCCATGGAGCAGACAAGGAAAGCTGATTAAACTGTAAACTGCAGGAAAGGCATGTACAGCTGTTCACCCCAGCAAGGGAAGGAAAGCTGGGGAATGATACTGGTTTAGACAACTACAGTGCTGGTGCCTCTGCTGTTGCTGTTTCACTCTGTGTAAGCTGCTAGGACAGACAAAAACCCCCAGAAATCTAACTGCAGTCACATCATCATCCTACTGCAACTAGTTTGTTCACTGGCTGAGTGAACAGCTAAGAAAGCAGAGCCAGAGAACCTTTATTTTTCTTGTTAACCTTTAACTTGAAAAAAAAAAGAATATATTCATTCCCTTGAGAGTGGTGGTGTTCTGCTGAGCAGCTGAGTGATGGGCATGACACTGCAGTAGACAGATCATGCTGTGTCCATGAGATTTGCTGTATCAGATAGCACAAAAAGCACAGCAGTATCATAGCTTGCTAAAATCCTTTGCACAGCTCTTTGAGATGTGCTTTTCACTCCCCTTGAGCTTTGAAATAACAGGCAGACTGTAGTGTGGAATAAACTCTGTTCAGTGGGGCAACTGACAAAACCCAGCACAGAGAAATTGAATCTCTTAAGATGGAACAAGGTGACTCCAGTTACTCCCCTGGAAACAGGAGTTTGCCCTGGTGGCAGTGACTCAGAAGTTCATTTGCTTGTGACTGAGATGTTGTAAATGTGGAAAGTGGAAAATATACCAGAGTCATTTGATCTCTGTGATCAAGGCAGAGAGGCCAAGCTGCTCTCCCCCATCTGGTGGAACAAGCTTCTCTGCTTCACTGGGCTGCCCAGCAAACCTTGCTGCAGTGAACTGAGACAAAGCCACTGAGCCCTGGTGGGTTTGGTGGTCTCTTCTCCTCTGTGGTACCCTGTCCTGATGTCCCTGGAGCCCCTGGGCACCAGCAGCCCTCTCCACAGTGCTTTTCACCAGCACTGAACCTTATCCTGTGCCTGCCTGCTTCATCCTCCTGACACCATGGTGCTTTGCTGGGAAGGGCAGCCAGGCAGAACTCTTCTTACGTGGATGGAGAGGAATCATTCCTCCTTCAAGCTTTAATCCCTGCAAAGCAAGTTCTTTGGGGGGATTTTGCAGGAAAGAGAAGGTTAGTGGCAAGTCTCCAGGCGTGCACTTATCAGAGGAGTGAGGAGAAGTTGATTAAACAGAATCACATGGTAGAAAATAAGCTGAGCTCATGGTGCCTTCAGTCTTACTCTCACTTAAGGCTTAATAAACCACCAGAAGATTTTCCATCCCTGAGCAAGAGAACAGGGAAATGTTGCTCAGCCAATGCAACTGAAGAGCAGGCAGTGATGTGATGTGCCAGATTCCCAGTCCTGGAGGATTGCTGGGCAGAATCAAGCCCTCTGGCTTTGGGAAAGTGTGGACAGGGCTGCCTGGAAGTACCCAGGTGGGGAAACAAAGGAGCAGTGCACTGAGCCCCTTGGCACACCCACCTGTGAGCTACACCCACGTGCACCTTGGTCTGAGCTCTCCTGAAAGGGAATTCCTGTGCCTGAAGTGA
>VYZU01051105.1:0-19716 GCA_013401355.1 Ceyx cyanopectus
CAATGGGTGGAAGCTGAGGCATTAAGAAATTTCATGTAAACATAAGGAGGAATTTTTTCACTGTGAGGGTGATGGAACACTGGAATGGCCTGCCCAGGGGGGCTGTGGTGTCTCCCTCTCTGGAGAGCAGAGGTATTCATAAAGGTATGCTTGGAAACCTGCATGTTGACATACAGGCTGCTATGAGTTTGATGCACTGGCAGGCTCCTGAGCTTTATGGAGCTCGTTAGCAGTTCAGTCAGGGTCATGCCGTGAGATCAGTGGGGACTGTTGGGTAAAGCACAACCCAGCTGTGGGAAGAAGCTTCTTCCAACATCAACACCACACCCAGGAGACTCAGGTGCATAATTCCATCCCAGCATACAGTAAGAACTAATTTTGTCTTCAACTTGAGAGGTGTTCCCAGCATCCCCAGAATGTCTTCTATGTGTCTTGTGGTCTCAGCCATATGTAAAGAACCTAGGAGAACCTTCTGGATGGCACTCCAAAACAGTGGTCACTCTTTGTCTACAATCAGCTATCCACAAGAATATTTCATACAGCCTTTGAAACCAGTTGCATCAGATGTTTTACCAGGGATCTTGAACAAGTGATTAGCTGAAAAAACAACCACTGTCTATCAGCTCTGTGCCAAGCGCATACTTCTGGGTAGCAATACCAAATTCTGAGTTTGTTTTCTTCTGTTAACCTAGTCCTTGGTGATGCCATTGTCAGTGATTGGGTAGGTGCAAGCTTGTCAGGGTATTGGAAAAGGTTTTGGCTCATATGCCCTTTTGATTTGGCAACTGTATAGTACCCAGACTTTGTTCTCTCTATAAGCAACATGTGACTTGTGCATTGTTGGCTCTTCCAAAGTCTCTTGCCATGACGCAATCATGGAAGTGTAGCTCTTAAGAGGCAAGCACAGCTGACCAAAATTAGGGTGCCTACTCACAGGGTTCTGTATTTTTAGGCTTATCACACAATACTATCATGGTGGGAGTGGTGTTCAAAGAGCCCTTAGGGGATGATCAGGTGCCACCCCCCTGCTCCATCCAGCAGGGTCACCCAGAGCAGGGGATCCAACATCACAGTGTCCAGGTAGGTTTGGAATCTCTCCAGACAAGGAAATTCCACAACCTCTGGGCAGCCTGACCATGCAGCATCTGTGTTTCATTGTTGATCTCTCTATGTCTTTGCTGAAGCCAGACCCAGCATCTTTGTTTCTTTTCAGCATCGCCAACACCATGCCTGTCCCTGCTTTGGAGGAAACTGGGCTTTGTGCTCTGCCTGGACAGGGCTGGGATACTGGGCTGGTCTTGTTATCTGTCCTTGTTCAAGCTGATCATACGTGATCACAGGATGAAGAGCATGAAGGTCTGGTGAGAAAGGTCTGAGGACTTGCAAAAAACTTGTTGATTGCTGTTGTTGGTTGCAACTGCAAAGATGCAAGGCAATCCCAGTCTTCAGAAGCAGAAAAAAAAAAATAAATCAACAAACAAACCAAAACCCAAGAGATGGGGAACTCTGGCAGCAGACATAGAGGAATATCCAGTAGTGTGTCCAGGTAGCAAAGAGGGCCACCAGCACCCTGGCTTGTATCAGCACTGGTGTGACCAGCAGGACAGGGCAGAAATCATCCTCCTGAACTGGGCACTGGGGAGGCCAACCCTCAAATCCTGGGGTCAGTTTTGGGCCCCTCACTCCCAGAAGGACATTGAGGGTCTGGAACGTGGCCAGAGAAAGATCATAAAGCTCTTTCAACCAAAACAGTTCTGTGATGTGGTCCTCTTTCCCCTCCCTGTGGACAGCTGTGGATGATGTTACAGTTTCTGTGTGTGCATTGCACTTTGCATGATAGTGGATGCCAGATCTGTAACATACTATGTCGTAGGAAGGGTGAATCAATGACTGAAGAGGGTCCCAGCAGCATGATCACTGGGATTGCAAGCACTCCATGGGTTGCTCTGGATGCTCTGGACCAGAGCTGTCAGCTCTGTTGCTGTAGCTTCCCCTGCAGATCCCCTGAGTAACAGTGCATGGTAAGACACTTCTTAACTGGAAGAGGAATAATCTGCCCCACAACAGCTTGGATAATTCCATAGGCAATTATTGGATCACCTTGTTGTCTAGAACCCAGGACATTAACTCCTGCAATAGTAACCCACCCATGTGTCCTTGCTGAGCAGCAGGCAGCCCACAGACATCTCTGTATGTAGAACAGAGTCATAGAATTGTTTTGGTTGGATGATACCTTTAGCATCATCAAGTGAAACTGTTTCACAAGCACTGCCTCTCTCCATGACAGGAAATTGGAGCCTGGGGAGGTTAGGATCCACTTCCAAGGAACAAGCCACAGGACAAGTGGAACTGGCCTCAAGTTGCCCCAGGGGAGATTTAGGTTGGAGCTGAGGAACAATTTCTTCCACTCCCTCCAGGGTTGTCCAGGCCTGTCCCAGACTTCCCACAGCAGTGGTGGAATTCCCGTAATCCCTGGAGGGGTTTCTAAGCTACCCATGGAGCTGTGGTGCTGAGGGACATGGGTTAGTGGTGCCCTGTCAGTTCTGGGGGAAAAGTTGGGTTCCATGATCTGAAAGGTCTCTTCCAACCAAAAACATTCTACGATTCTATGCATGCTGGAGCAAGCAGCCATTTGTGGGTCAGGGGAAGGAGTTGTGTGTGACATAATGTGTTTGCTTTTCTGAATGTCACAGTCTTTGGTTCCTGGCTTCTACTCAGGAGCAGACCCCTACAGCCTTTGAAGATGTCACAAAGACTGGAAATTAGGTCTTTTCCAACAAAATAGTATTTTTCAATATATTTCTTTAATTCCCTTGAAAATGAACTTATTTGAAATTCTGAACATTCACAGGGAGAGATCAGTAATTATAAACTGAAAGACAGCTTCTCTGGTACATGTCAAAATAGAGACAACACCAAAACCTCACCAAATTTGGGGTTAATAGTGGCCAATAATTAAAATGCCTGGAGCTAGAGGAGTGGGTCCACCTCTGTCCTGTACAGCAGTGGTAGTTTTCTCAGTCTACTATGGAGTAAAATAAAATCTTTGACAACCACATATGAAGGGAAACAGGCACAGTCCATCATCACTGTGCAGTGTAGAAACATTTTCCAGAAGTTTTCACTTCAGGGTGCTTGCTGGGATGCATTGCAACTGCAGAATACTGTTGTGTTGGTTAAATAGCATGGAATTATAGATAGGTTTGGATGCAGTGAGTAGGGACATCTGCAACTAGGACAGGTTGCTTAGAACCCAGGCCAACCTCACCTGCAATGGCACAGATGGTGCAGCAACCACCTGTCTGAGCAACTATTGGGAGCCAGGGGCAGGACCTGGCACTGGCCTTGATGAGCTCCTGAGGCTCACACAGACCCTTTTCTCCAGCTTGTCCAGGTTACTCTGGGTGATTTTCATCCTTCAGGTGTGTCATCCACACTACTCAGCTTGGTGTCATCTGCAGTCTCACTGAGGTTGCCCTTGTTCCCACAGTCAATGTTGGTGGTGAAGACATTAAACAGCACTTGTCCCAGGAGGGGATGTGTGTGGCCTCACCCAGGCCCACCACCTCATTTTAGCTCCTCTGTATGTGTGTGTGTTGACATTTTCTTTCCTGTCTTTGCAATGACAAAGGGCAGCAGATGATGTTGAACCCAAGTGCTAACACAGCTTCATTAAGTGCAGCTCCAGGAGTCTGTTGTACTTTATCAGCCGGAGCACCAATGAGGTTGCTGAAATACCCTTGGAGGCTGTGATTGATGGTGGTCAGTCTCCTGCTGCCCATTAACAAACTGCCCTGTGCATCTGGACACTTGCAACAAAGTGCAGGGATTGAATTTTGTTTGACATGTTCACAGATTATCTGCAGAGAAACTGAGGATCTGCCACAATGGATAAAGCCACAAGCTGTTAAGATTCTGTCTCCTGTCTCAGACTATGAGTTTGTGTCAGGTTTCAGAGTAAGAAGCAAGAAACCAAGCTGTGGGGGGTTGAAGTATGCAAGGTGATGACCTGATTATGATCTGGTGCTGCGCTGAACTGGGGAATGGTTGTCAGCAGGGGCAGGGGGCAGAGGAAAATGTGGAGTTTTGAGATAAAAATCTCAGGTTTGCTTGAAAGCCATGCAAGAACTTTCATGAGCTTCTTATTTCTTTGTGTTCAGGGGTGGATGAGGGGTGAGTTGAATGCTTATGGATGTGAGTTAAGAGACAGGCTAGCATGGGTGATACAGCTGTGGGTGTCTATTACAGGCCACCTGATCAAGATCAGGAAGTTGATGAGGCATTCTACAGGCAGCTAACAGCAGCCTTGCAATCACAGACCCTGGTTCTCATGGGGGATTTTAACTATCCAGATATTTGCTGGAAGGGCTATTCAGCCAGCCAGCCACAGTCCAGGAGGTTCCTCCAGTGCATTGATGATAACTTCTTGATACAAATGGTGGAGGAGCCAACCAAGAGGGGAACAATGCTGGATCTTATCCTCACCAACAAGGACGGTCTGGTTGAAGTAATGAAGACTGAGGGCAGCCTTGGCCTCAGTGATCAAAAGATGATGGAGTTCAAGATCTTATCTGGCAGGAACAGGATATCATGTAGGACTAAAACCCCGGATTTCAGGAGGGCCAACTTTGGCCTTTTCAAGCAATTGCTGGGTGAAATCTCATGGGACAGGGTATTAGGGGGCAGAGGGGCCCAGGATAGCTGGTTGACATTTAAGGACCTCTTCTTCCAAGCTCAAGATGAGTGCATCCCAGCAAGTGGGAAATTGAGAAAGAGGGGCAGGAGACCTGCATGGTTAAGTAAGAAACTGCTAAGCAAACTTAAGAGGAGAGTCTACATATCATGGAAGGATGGGCTGGCCACCTAGGAGGGGTATAGGACTGTTGTCATAGGATGTAGGGAGGTAACTAAGAAGGCTAAGGCCTCTTTGGAACTCAACCGTGCAAGGGAGGCCAAGGGCTTCTTCAAATATATTGCAGGAAAAAGTGAGGTTAGAGGCAATGTAGGCCCTCAGTTGAATGAGACGAGTGCCCTGGTGACAGAGGACACAAAGAAGGCAGAGTTACTAAATGCCTTCTTTGTCTCGGTCTATAGTGCTGGAGACTGTCCTCCTGAACCCCTGACACCTGAGGCACCAGAGGATAGCATGAGAAAGGAGACTTCCCTGGTTGATGAGGACTGGTTTAAAGAACAGTTGAGTAATCTGGACATCCGTAAGTCCATGGGTTCTGATGGCATGCACCCACAGGTGCTGAGGGAGCTGGCACAGGTCATTGCTAGAGCACTCTCCACCATCTTAGTACGTCATGGCAGACAGGAGAAGTGTCTGGGAACCGGAGGAGGTCAAACATCACTCCAATCTTCAAAAGGGGTAAGAAGGAGGATGCAGGCAACTATAGACCAGTTAACCTCACCTCCATCTCTGGAAAGGTAATGGAGCAACTTATCCTCAGCACTATCCTTAGGCATATCAAGGACAAGGGGGTCATTAGGAGCAGTCAACATGGTTTTACCAAGGGGAGGTAATATTTGACCAACCTGACAGCCCTTTATGAGGACTTAACCAGGTGGATAGATTATGGTAGATCAGTGGATGAGGGTTTTCTTGACTTCACTAAGGCATTTGACACTGTCTCCCACAGTATCCTTCTGGCTAAACTGAGGCAGTGTGGTCTGGATGATCAGGTAGTGAGGTGGTGTCACGCACCAGTCACAGACCAGAACGAGGTTTAAAATCGTATTCTCGGCAACAAAATTAAGACTCAAAATGGAGTCAAGTGCCAGGAACTTTATTTACATGACAATGAAAACACGTAGCAAAGAGAGAGAGAGAAAAGAGAGAAAAGACAAAGGAAAGGGTCAGTGCAATAGCTGCCACCATGGATCTGCAGTGTCCCAACAGTCCGAATTCTCTATGGTGGGGAACGTTCCACTGGATGTTGGTCACTCCTGCTCTTTTATTAGATGGTCCTGATGAATATTCATTAATTCTTTCGCTTAACCACACCTACCACCTGGAGGAGGTACTCATGCCCAATACCATCTCAGAAGTGGACACAGTGGTCTTCAGGGGTCTCCCAAACCACTCAGTCCTCCAAGCCCTGGGTCTGGGCACAGGGGTAGGTTACAGCTCTCTGAAGAAAGCAGGAACTTGAACTTTAAGAACAAGACAGCTCTTTGTAGAAAAATGGGAACTTGGATGACTGTCTTGCAGACTTGACTTTTGCAGTGAGATATTTTCCCTTGAACCAAGCAATTCTGTATCTTATTTGGTGCACAGTCTCTGACAGGTGGATTGGGACTAGTTGAAGGAAAGAAGCCAGAGAGTTGTGGTAAATGGGATGGAGTCTAGTTGGAGGACTGTAACTAAGTGGGGTCCACAGCGTCAGTGCTGGGACCAGTTCTGTCAACATATTCCTCAATGACCTGGATGAGGGCACAGACTGCACTGTCAGCCAGTCTGCTGATGACACCAAACTGGGTGGAGTGGTTGACTCACCAGAAGGCTGTGCTGCCATTCAGGGAGACTTGGACAGGCTGGAGGGTTAGGCAAGAAGAAATTGAATTAAATTCAACAAGGGCAAGTGTAGAGTCTTGCATCTGGAAAAAAACAACTCTAGGTATCAGTATAGTTTGGGGACTGACTTGTTGGAGGACAGCGAAGAGGAAAAGGATCTGCGGGTCTTAGTTGATGAGAAGCTGATCCTGAGCCAGCAGTGTGCTCTTGTGGCCAAGAGGGCCAATGCCATTCTGGTGCATATTAAAAGAGGTGTGGCTAGTAGGTCGAGAAAGGTTCTCCTGCTCCTCTACTCTGCCCTGGTAAGGCTGCATCTGGAGTATTGTGTCCAGTTCTGGGCCCCCAGTTCAAGAAGGACATAGAATTGCTTGAGAGAGTCCAGTGCAGGGCCACCAAGATGATTAATGGAGCATCTCCCTTATGAGGAGAGACTGAGAGAGCTGGGTGTCTCTAGCTTGGAGAAAAGGAGACTGAGGGGTGACCTCACCAATGTTTATAAATATATGAGGGGTGAGTGCCAGGAGGATGGAGCAAGGCTCTTCTCAGTGATTCCCAATGACAGAACAAAGTGAGATGGGTGAAAGCTAAGTCATAAGAAGTTTCATGTAAACAAGAGGAGGAATCTTTTCACTGTGAGGGTGATGGAACACTGGAAATGGGCTGCCCAGGGGGTATGTGGAGTCTCCCTCTCTGTTGATGTTTAGAACCCACCTAGACGTGTTCCTGTGTGATCTGATCTAGGTGATCCTGCTCTGGCAGGGGGGTTGGACTGGATGATCTTTCAAGGTCCCATCCAGCCCCTGATATTCTGTGATACTGTGATGCTGTGATTCTCTGTGTATGAAATAAAGAGAATTCCCAGGAGTAGACATATGAGCTGAGAATTGTTTCTGGCTTCTTTCTTGAACAGTTTGAATATCAGATGATTCTCTTGTGCTTCCCTTTTAGCCCCATCCAACTCTTACTGAGGTCACTGACGAGAGTGGGAAGACTCCTGCAGAGGTTCATGGATCTGCCTCAGAAGGGGTTCATGCTTTTATCCCAGTGACAGGGAGAGCATGAACTTGGTGGTGTTTCTCCCCACTGCATACTTCTGAGTACAAGTTCACAATTAGCAGCAGTCCTAAAGGCTGTGATCTGCTGTGACCAGCCAAGGAAGCTTTGCAAAGCTGCAGCCACCCACACGGTGCTCCATGGAAGGAGTGTCTGCCTGAACTTGGGATGGAACCAGGTCATGAATATGAGGAGAAATGAGAGTTGACTTGGTAGCTTCAGAATTGCTTTGGATGCAGCACATCATCTTGTTGCTCCATGCCCAAATTCAACCCTCATTCTGAACAAAAATCCAACTCTGACCTGTGAAAAATGGGTGTTGCTCTCCTGATTAAATTAACGAGCCATCTGAGGACAGAGTCAAGGACACTTACCACAGAATCACAGCATCATAGAATCATTATAGTTGGAAACGACCTTTCAGATCATGGAGTCCAAACCATTCCTCCACCACTGCCAGAGCACGACTGACCCATGTCCCTCAGGACCACATTTCCATGGGGAGCTTGGAAACCCCTCCAGAGATTATGACAACTCCACCACTGCCCTGGGCAGCCTGGGACAATCCTGGACAACCTAAACCTCCCCTGATGCAACTTGAGTCTGTTTTGTCACAAAACCTCAGACTTCTAAGGGACTAAGGGACATCTGGACATTATCTGGTGCCACCCCCATGTCCTGGTTTGAGTAAGAACAATGCTAATTCTGGTCATTGATTTTTCTTCCCAGCTCGCTCTTCTTACTTTCTGCCCTAGCTGCAACAGCAGCTGTTGGTACAGGCAGTGGCTACTCCCAGCAGTGAGAACACTCCCAAGGTCAGGGTCAGTTCTCAAGGTAGGGTGCAGACCAAGAGCACCGCTCAAGCTTGTGCCTCACAGTAGGGGGCAGTCAATCAGAGGTGGCAACTGCGGCAAGGGGAGTACAGGTGACCCCAAACTGACCAACGAGGGATCAGTCAGTCAATGTGAAGCTGAGAGGTCACAAGACTCAGGCTCTTCTTCAATGGCTGGTGTCCAAAAGTACTCTGTCCATTCTGCCTTCATCCTGATCATCCATGTGTTCCTGAATTCAGCTTCAGAATCCAGTGCTGAGTCCAGTCGGGGACTTCCCAAGTGTTTGGTCCACAGCATCAGTGTGATGGTGATGTAACTGCCATTGGGGGCTTGGGTTTGATACTGGTTTTGTACACATTTCTATAT
The DNA here is from genome assembly GCA_013401355.1 of Ceyx cyanopectus. Taxonomy (NCBI): domain Eukaryota; kingdom Metazoa; phylum Chordata; class Aves; order Coraciiformes; family Alcedinidae; genus Ceyx; species Ceyx cyanopectus. The sequence goes on from VYZU01051105.1 coordinate 8,770, forward strand.
ATTCCATTATTATTTTTTTTCTAATTAAAGCTGTTCTAGTTCTCATTTCTAATCGCTGAGTCTCTCTCCCTTATTCCCTTTCTCTTCCCTTTGAGGAGCAAGGTGGTTTAGCAGAGAGTGGCTGTTGTAGTTATAAAGGGTTGCCCTGACACAAAACCATGACATTCTCTACCCTAGCAGGGTCACTCAGAGCAGGGGCCCCAGCATTACAGTGTCCAGGTGTGTTTGGAATGTCTCCAGAGAAAGAGACTCCACGATCTCTCTGGGCAACCTGGGACAGTCTTTGACACCCTCACACTAAAGAACCATGTTCCAGCTAGTGCCCCTTGTTGCCCCTTGTCCTGTTGCTGGGCTCCATTCACCAGAGTCTGGCCCCATCCTCTTTCCCCTTGGGCGTCCTTTAGCTCTTGCTTAGCATTGATCAGCTCCCCTCTCAGGCTGCTTTTCTCCAGCTGAACAGCCCCAGGGCTCTCAGTCTTTCCAGGGCACAAAGATGCTCCAGCCCCTCAGCATCTTCACAGCCTCCTTTGGACTCTCTCCAGTATTCCCCTGTCCCTCCTGAAATGGGTTGCCAAGAACTGAACACTATATTCTAGGTGTGGTCTCACTGGGGCAGAGGAGGAGAAGAATATCCCTTGACCTTCTGGTTGCTGATCCTTCAGGTCCCTTCAAAGTTGGTAGTCCATACTTATAATGCAAACTTTCATTGTGTTCTTGCTATCAGTTTTTCTCACTTGACTTCTTACCCATGCTTGAGTTGTTGGATGTCATCCTTCAGAGGAGAACACAAAAGCTTGGGAAAGGTGCCCATTATTTATCTGAGTTTGGGCACCCAGAAGGTGGCAAACACACACTTAACAATATATTGTGAAGTGTTTAGTGTCTCTGCCTTACCTGGAGTCACCAAGAAAATTTCTTCTTCATGAGGGAGAGCAGACACTTGGACTTGGTCTCATCCAGGACACCCATCAGTGTCCTTCTCATGAGTAACAGGTAACTTCAGGAAGTCCTTCCTCCCTTATTCTCCTCCCCAGGTGTTCTGATTATAGTGAATAATCCCTCCCACAACAGGTCTCAATGCACTTTCCATTATATTATGTATTTCTGTGTTTCCTTAACAGATGGAAAATTCCCTACTAGCTTAATTTTATCTTTCTTAAGAAAATAAATTCAAATTTCAGAGGGTAAAGAACATGCGTGCTATGACATAATAGTCATTGTGATGCAGATGGGGAAACAGAAATGTGCTGGTTTTCTTTGTTGAATTATGTCAGTTATTAAATAGGAGAGAGGGGCAACACAGTATATTGAATAGCCTACAATGAAGAAATTGAAAATCCTTAAAATAACCACTAGTAAGCTGCCTAGAAATAGATTTCTTCGTGGTAAAAATTATTGCTTGATATCCTATCACCAATGAATGCAGGCAGAGAAGTCATAGCACTTTTTTGAAGGACTACAAAGCTTAAAATAGACCAATGACTAATGCTATTATATCAGTTTGTTTCTGGTTTTCCTGTACACTTCCTAGTAAGTAAAAGAAAACCAAACAGAAAATTATGCACTCTGCTATACTAACATCTGGCAGAGAGGGAATGTAAAAAAGTAAAATATCTGCTCTTCTGCATTCCTCACTATGCTGCCTTCTTGCATCACAACCATGGAAAACCCATCTTCAGCGAATTGTACCCAAAGTTGATCCATCAGCAGCACAGATTATGAGGTTCCAGATTGATCCACTACTGTGGGCAACCTGGGCCAGACTCTAACCACCTTCAGTGTCAACAAATTCTCCCTTCTCTCTGGTCTAAATCACCCTTTTTTAGTTTAAACCATCACCTCTTGTCCTGTCCAAATAGGCCCTGCTCAAAAGTCTGTCCCCACCTTTCTGACAGGCCCCTGAAAGTCCTGAAAGGCCACTAGAAGGTCTCCCTGAAGCCTCCTCCTCTCCAGGCTGAACACCCTAAACTGTCCCAGCCTGACCTCCCAGAAGAGGGGTTTCCAGCCCTCCCAGCATTGCTGGGGCTCCTCTGGCCCTGCTCCAACAGGTCCCTGTCTGTGCTGTGCTAAGGACTCCAGAGATGGATCCAGCACTGCAGAGGTGTCTCTCCAGAACAGTGGGAGCATAAGGGCAGGATCCCCTCCTGCTCTGCTGCCCAGGGTGCCAGTGGCTGCTGGGTGCCAGCACATGGGGTCAGCTCAGCTCCAGTTCCTCACCCCTGGCACCCACAGGTCCTTCTCCCCAGGGCTGCTCTTTATTCTTCACCCCCATCCTGGACTGGTACCGGGCGTGCTCCGACCCAAGGGCAGGACCTGGCACTTGATCTGGTTAAAGTTCATGAGGTCTACACCAGCCCATTTCTCAAATATAGGAGGCCTTAGTGCATATCTGGTGATAAATATCCTATTCCCAACTACTTATCATCCTGAAACATGGAGATTTCCACATGAATTTTGGGCAGTGGGTGGTTGTGGACCTGCCTTGTCATGTAGTTGATAAAAAGCATGTAAAAATCAGTAAATACAACAATCCCTTCCCAAACCAACCATGAAACATCCTCTGCACAGGATAATACTTTTAAACTCTTCTTAATGGCTTTGGATATAACCCTTACTGCACACTAGTGACATGTTCCCACACACTTCTCCTTGTCTTGTTGAATTGAATTTGCTTTGGAGGAGACATTATTTTTTTATAACAAACTTTTCCTGAAAATCCTTGTGGCCAATCCCACCATCCTGACTTGGTTCCCTCAGAGCTTTGTCCTTGGATGTGAAATCTCTACTCATCTGCTTTATCAGGGTTCTGAAAGAAATAAGTATTTATGTATAATTTTACATTCATCAACTTGATATAAAATATGAAAGCCAGCAAAAGAGAGGTAACTTTCACTGAACCACAGGATTGATGAGGTTGTAAAAGATTATCAGGTCCAATCAGCACTGCCAGGCCAACACTGAAGTGTATTTTCAGGCAACAGCATATGGGGTGTAGTCAAATGGTTTATGAAAACAGGTAGCAATGCACAAAACAAGAAATAGCAACTAGAAATAATTATGGGGGTAATAATATATATTATAAATATATGGGGTTTGCTTTGTTCGGCTGCTTGCAAACAGGCCTGGCCTTTCACAGAATCATGGAATGTTATGGGTTGGAAGGGACCTCTGAAGATCATCGAGTCCAACCCCCCTGAGAGAGCAGGACAAAACTAGAGCAGATCACACAGAAATGTGTCCAGACAGGTCTAGAGAGTCTCCAGAGAAGGAGACTCCACAACCTCTCTGGGGAGTCTGTTTCAGTGCTCTACAACTGTTACAGTAAAGAAGTTCTTCCTCAGGTTGAGGCGGAACTCCTTATACTACAGGTTGAATCCATTACCCCTTGCCTTGTCAAAGTAGACAAGTGAAAAGCCTTCTTGATGCCCAGCTGTCATGGATAAGACATTCATTAGATCCCATTTCAGTCTTTTGTCCAAACTAAACAACCACAGGTCTCTCAGCCTTTCCTCATAAGGCAGGTGTTTCGGCCCCTTCATCATCCTCGTAGCCTCTCTGTTAGACTCTCTCAAGTAGATAGATCTCTGTCCCTCTTGACTTGGGGATCCCAGAACCAAACACAATACTCCAAGTGAGGTCTCACTAGGGCAGAGTAGAGGTGGGAGAGAACCTCCCTACACCCCCTGGACACACTTTTCTTAATGCATTACAGGATACCATTGGCCTTCTTAGCCACACGGCACATTGATGTTCCATGATCCTCCAAGGTCCTCCACAGAGCTACTCTCTAGCATATTTAGAGGGAAAAAAATAGAAAAAAAAATGGAGTAGGAAACTGTACTTGAAGGCGAAGAGTGCTACTGTCTGGAGCACAGCAGCTGTCTCTGCTTCTCCAAAGATTTGAGATTCAGAGACATTTGACTGAAATGACACCCTGTGCCAGGAACAGGACATATGGAATGCTTTGGGAGCAGCTGTTTGACAAGAGCAGTGGCAGCTCCAGCAACTTCACTGTGTAGGCCACAGAGCTCCAGCACATGGAAATTGTCCTCAACACTCTTTAGTTGATGGGTGTAATCGCAGCAGACGAGGTGAGGGACCACTCAGTGGGGTCCATGTCCCCATGCATGGGTCATGTGCAGATGGGGCTGGCTGTCAACATGCACCAGCCTGCAGGAGGCATGAGGAACATTGACCCTCTCCTGGTTTTATCTGGTTTTTGTTTCTTCGTTTGCTTTTTTCTTCTAATGGTTGATTTATCTGGCTGCACAAGGGCAGGGAGCAAGAGGACAGGATACACAAAGGGCAAGGGGACAGAAGCGCTGGGGAGCCCTTGCTGTGCGCACACATGCCCTGTGCAGCCAGATAAATTATCTTTTGCCTTCATTGTTTGTCCATCCTTTATTTTTAGAGTCAGAGAGAAGAGCTCCGCATAACAGCGGCTTCAGGACATATCACTAACACTGCAGCAAGAACTCCAGAAATGGGAAGCTGGAGATGCTCACCAACCTGCAGAATTTGGAGGAGAAAAAAACCCAACAAAAGCTGAGATAAGATGGAGACTGTTAGCTGTTTCTTGTTCCTAAATAAAAACCAAAGGTCTCTTTGAAGAAGGGCACTGTTGTCATCTGCTTATGGTGACATGGGAAGGCAGAGCCTGGATGTCTGGATATTTAGCTTGTCCTTCCTTCTTCCAGTTCAGCTGCTGAGAGGCATCAGGAAGGTAATTTTTATCCTTCCACTCTGTTATTTGCATGCAAATAATTTTTGGAACAGGGCCTCTTAATACATTGTGGATGTCAGGATGAAGAGACCATAATGGCAGTGAGGTCATAACACCAAGAGTCTCACCAGCTCTGCTGCTTTTGTCTCTAATATGATGATTTATTTTTTTTTTCCTGGAGAAATATGATTAGACTAAAAGAATATGTAGAATCATAGAATCATAGAATCATCTGGTTGAAAGAGACCTTTAAGATCTTTGAGTCAAACCATTCACCCTGCACTGCCAGGGTCCCTAAACCATGTCCCTCAGCACCACATCCACACAGTTTTTTAAACACTTCCAGGGATGGGGACTCCACCACCTCCATGGGCAGCCCATTCCAATGCCTAACTACCCTCTCTGTAAAGAAATTTTTCCTCATATCTAACCTAAATTTCCCTTGGCACAACTTGAAGCCATTCCCCCTCATCCTGTCATTTTTAACTTGGGAGAAGAGGTCGACCCCCACGTCCCTACAGCTTCCCTTCAGATAGTTGTAGAGAGCAATAAGGTCCCCCCTGAGCCTCCTCTTCTCCAGACTAATCAATCCCAGCTCCCCCAGCCTTTCCTCATAGGAGAAATTCTCCAGACCCTATAGGAGAAATTCTCCAGACTCTAACCTAATATGTACCTTCATGGGTTATATATATACCCTATATATAAAAAAAACAACAAATCCTGGCATGTAATCACGCGCCTTTACAACTAAGTTAATTGGCTGTTAGCTCTTGTTCACGCATACTCATCTCTATCCTGATTGGTTTACCTAAAAGCTACAGTTTACATAGCTATGCCTCTAAGGGCCCTCTTTATGGTTTCTTAGCGAAGCTTTTCTTCTTTATCTTGTCTTGGCTCTGCATTCCTTGAGCAAGGTTAGAACGTCCCTGTGATTTATCACACCCTCAGCACAAAATAACAGTCTCTTAACAGAAGGTTGTGTCTGTTCCTTCCTTACACAACAGCCTGCTTTAATTCAATCTACACAGTATTTGTCCAAGGCTTATGTGCCACAGGACTCAGGTCCAATAAGTGTGTTGTGCTTGAAGTACATGATCCCACATATATATATAATATGTATAATATATACCCCTAATATGTAACTTCATGGGTTGTTTGTTTTGTCTGGAGTTTTTTTGTAAGAAGTGAATATGCTGGAAAAAGTGATGTCAAAAAATGCATAAAAGAACTCTCAAAGAAGGGAAGAAAAGCAGAGAGGGGGATACATGAGAAGAGAAGGCTCCAGAGAGACCTTCTTGCAGCCTTCCAGTGTCTGAAGGGGGCTACAGGAAAGCTGGGGAGGGCTTGTAGTGACAGGTCAATGGGTAATGGCTTCAAAGGGGAAAATGGGATATTCAGATAGTAAATTAAAAAGTTCCTCACTCTGAGGGTGGTGAGACCCTGGCACAAGTTACCCAGAACAGCTGTGGATGCTCCACCACTGGATGTGTTCAAGATCAGGATAGATGGGGCTCTGATGAACCTAGTCTAGTGGGAGGTGTCCCTGCCCATGGCAGGGGGCTGGAATGATATGACCTTTAAGATCCCTTCCAACCCAAACCATTCTGTGATTTTATGGTTCTATGAAATACTTATTTTTCACTTGGCATTTTGATGGTGACATCTGGCTCATTGCTTCTGAGCATTTTGGGATGTTTTGTGTGTGGGAAGTTGGGTGCAGCAGACAGCCCATCTCCCTGTTGATCCCAATTGCTGTGCTCAAGCTCAGGTGTGAAGAGGGAAGGGCAATAGTCATTTATCTGGAGCACTTTTCCATAACTTTGTGAGCTGCTGTGCTGAGGTGTGTCTCAGCCCCGCTCCCTGCACTGTCTGGCTGACAGGATCAAGTGATCAGTCCCCTGTGGCCAAGAGTGGGATGGAGAATGGGAGCTGTGCAGGAAGAGGATGGCCAGATACAACCTGATCTCCAGTTGATTGCTCAACAGAGGACCTTCATACAAAGATTAATATCTTCATGCTCAATTTAGAGACAAGGAGAGTCCACCAGGGGCTGTGAAGATGATGAGGGGTGTGGAGCATCTGTGTGCCCAGGAAAGGCTGAGAGCCCTGGGGCTCTTCAGCTGAAGAGCAGCCTGAGAGGTAATCTGATCAATGATTAGCAAGAGCTAAAGGGCCCCCAGGGGGCAAGAGGATGGGGCCAGACTCTGGTCAGTGATGCCCAGTGACAGAAAAGGGGCACTGGGCACCAGCTGGAACGCAGGTGGTTCCCTAACCTTAAGTGCAGTGCTGAATTTGAATCATTTCCTCTTTCAGTTCCAAGACCTGAAGCAGCACTGCAAGCATGGAGAAACTATTATTTTGAATCAAAGAGTCAAAATACCAGATTTATTTTTGGTTTTGTTATTCTTTTACAATATTTTCATATGATTTTTTTTTCCAGGTTCATCATGCTTCACTCAGCACAAGAAGGCCATGCTCCTATCACCAATCAAAATGGATGTGGGAATGCAGGCAGAGCTACCACAGAAGGATGTGGGAGTGCAGATGACAGGTTGCAGAGAATGCCACAGCTTGTTTCTGACCTCAGAGGGTAACTCATGTCTGTGTACGGTGTGAGCAGGTAGATGATCTGCTTAGCCGAGTGGCCCAGCTTGAAAATGAAGTTTTGACGCTACAAGCTGAAGTGAAAGACTCAGAAGCATTAGGGAGTATGAAACTGAGATTGACTGCTGGAGCCAAAGTCTGTACTCCATTCAGCAAACAGATAACATCCATGATCAAGGGGCCCCTGTCTCCTGCCCCTCTCAGATAGATGACAGAAACCTAAGTAGAGGAGGTGAGCGGAGACATGGATGTGACAGAAGGTGAGCATCCCCCTTGCCCACTTCACCTCAGGTGCCTCTGAGAAATAGATATGAGGCCTTCCTGGAAGACAGTCTTCTTGTAACCAGTTGGAAGGTAAGGGCATAGTAGAGGGGAAGTCTGGAGGCATGTCCTACCTCATATAGGCAGGTAAGTCCTGCCCCCACCTTTCCCTCCTCCCCCATTGCCCTCACTTAAGGGGGATGGACCTCTTGAATTTGATGCTCCTTCTGGTGAAGATCCATCTGATGATTCACTCACAGCTTGTCCCTCAGACTTACAAGTTAGGACTTCCTCAAAGAGGAAGAAAAGGAGAATTATTGTAGTAGGTGACTCTCTACTGAGAGAAACAGAGGGGCCAATCTGTAGACCAGACCCATCCCACAGGGAAGTCTGCTGCCTCCCTGGAGCTCAGGTTAAAGACATTAAAAGGAAGCTGCCTGATTCGCTGCACCCCTCTGATTATTATCCTTTGATAGTTATCCAGGTTCGTAATGATGAGAAGTCCGAAGGTAATTAAGAGGACTTCAAGGCGCTAGGGAAATTGGTTGAAGGTTCAGGTGCACAGGTGGTTTTCAATTCCTCAAGTAGTGGGAAAGAATACAGAAAGAGGGTGGAAAACACATGTAATTAACACATGGCTGAGAGACTGGTGCCATCATTAGAATATTCTTTTTTTGATCACAAAGAATTTTATATGGCACCTGGTCTGCTGGCAACAGACAGAGTACATCTGTCCCCAAGGGGAAAAAAGATCCTTGCACAGGAGTTGGTGGGCCTCATCTAAAGGGCTTTAAAGGGTGAAGGGGATAAAACCAGGGTCATTAGAGACAAACCTAAGGACAACCTCCAGTCTATTTTCCTAATTGAGACAAAAAAAATGTGCTACATGGGACAACAAAAGCATGGACCTCACTAATAGGTTAGCAATAAGATGAGTGTTTATGGGTAAGGATGAAAAGGAAAACAATTAAGGGAGATATTGTGCTGAAGGTCTGCTCTAGACTACCCAAACAAGACGAACAGGCAGATGAAATTTTTTATAAATGGCTTGATGGAGTCTTGCAATTGCCAGCCCTGGGTCTAGTAGGTGACTTCAACCTATGGAACATCTGCTGGAAATAGAACACAGCAGAGAGTAGACAGTCTAGGAGGTTTCCTAAATATATAGAAGACAATTTCCTAACTCTACTAGTGGATGAGCCTACCAGGGAGGGAGCCTCACTTAACCTCCTGTTCACAAATAGAGAAGGACTAGTTGGAGATAAGGTGATCAGAGGCCATCTTGCACTTAGTGATCATGAGTTGGTTAAGTTTTCAATTCTTAGTGATATGAAGAGGATATTTAGCAGAACCTCTACCTTGGACTTCTGGATAGCAGACTTTGGACTGTTCAGAACACTGGTTGAGAAAGTCCAGTGGGATACAGCCCTGAAGGGCATAAGGGTCCAGGAAGCCTGGACAATCTTTAAGAAGGAAATCTTAAAAGCCCAGGAGAAGGCTATCTCCATGTGTCATAAAGTTAAAAGGCAGGAAAAATGGCCAGCCTGGTTGAACAGGGGGCTTTGGGTGGGATTTAGGAAGAAAATGAGGGTTTACCACCCATGGAAGAAGGGCCAGGCATCTCGGGAGAAGTACAAAGATCTTGTCAGATAATACAGAGAGGGAATTAGAAAGGCAAAAGCCCAGCTGGAACTCATCTTGGCCACTGACATAAAGGACAATAGAAAAAGTTTCTACAAGTACATCAACAATAAAAAGAGAAAGAGGGAGAGTCTCCAACCCTTACTGGATGTCGGGGGGAACATTGTAACCAATGTTGAGGAAGATGTGGAGACACTTAATGTGGTCTTTCCCTCCATCTTTAATGTACAGAACAACTGCTCCCATGCTGTTCAGCCTCCTAAGCTTGAAGATAAGGATGGCAAACAATACAACCTCCCCATAAACCAGGAAGTAGTAGATCTGGTTTTGCACCTAGATACTCATAAGTCTATGGGGCCGAATGGTATTCACCCAAGAGTACATAGGGAGCTAGCAGGAGAGCTTACCAATCCTCTCTCCATCATTCTTCAGAAATCCTGGTCATCAGGGGAGGTACCAGATGACTGGAGGGTGGCTGATATGACACCTATCTACAAGAAGGGCCAGAAGGAGGTTCCAGGGAACTGCAGGCCTGTCAGACGGACTTCAGTACCTAGTAAGATCATGAAGAAGATTATCTTGAGTGAGCTCTCATGGCAATTGCAGGGAAGCCAAGAGATCAGGGCCAGCCAGCATGGTTTTATGAAAGGGAGATCTTGCTTAACAAACCTGATCTCTTTCTATGACCATGTGAATTGCCTTTTGGATGGGTGGAAGGCTGTGGATGTAATCTACTTGGACTTTAGTAAGGCCTTTGACACAGTCTCCCACAGCATTCTCCTGGAGAAACTGGCAAATCATGGTATTTGATTGACTGTCCTGACTGTCCATTCCCAGAGCGTTGTGATAAATGTGGTGAAATCCAGCTGGCTGCCAGTAACCAGTGGTGTCCCTCAGGGATCAGTTTTGGGGCTTGTCTTGTTTGGCATCTTTATTGATGACTTGGATGTGGGGATTGAAACCACCCTGGGAAGTTTGCAGACAACACCAAATTGTGTGGGAGTTTTGATTTGATTGAGGGTAGGAAGGCTCATCAGAGAGATTTGGACAGGTTGGAACAATGGGACAATGCCAATTGTATGAGGTACAATAAGGTCAATTGCCGGGTCCTGCATTTCAGATACAGCAACCCCCTGCAGCACTACAGGCTTGGAGATGAGTGGCTGGGAAGTTGCCCAGCAGAAAGGGACCTGGGGGTGCTGGTAGACAGCTGGCTGAACATGAGCCAGCAGTGTGCCCAGGTGGCGAAGAAGACCAACAGGATCCTGGCTTGTATAAGGAATAGCATTGACAGCAGGAGAAGGAAAGAATTGTGCCTTTGTACTTAGCTCTTGTGAGGCCTCATCTTGAGTAGTGTGTTCAGTTCTGGGCCCCTCATTATAGGAAAGACATTGAGGTGCTGGAATGTGTCCAGAGGAAAGCTACCAAGCTCATGAGGGGCTTAGAGAACAAGTGGTGTGAGGAGACGCTCAGGGAACTGGGCTTGTTTAGTATGGAGAAGAGGAGGTTGAGCAGGGATCACATTGCCCTCTACAACTACCTGAAAGGAGGTTTTAGACAGGTGGGTGTTGACATGTTCTCCTTAATTACTAATGACAGACCCAGAGGAAATGGTCTGAAGTTGCAGCAGAGGAGGTTTACATTAGATATTGGGAAGAAATTCTTTATGGAGAAAGTGGTGAAGAAGTGGACCATCCTGCCTAGGGAGGTGGTTGAAT
>VYZU01051106.1:0-29552 GCA_013401355.1 Ceyx cyanopectus
ACTGCTCTTAAACTCCTCCTGCTTGTGCTCCCATTCAGCTTTGGTGTGTGGTGCTGCAAACANTACTGAGCAACTTCCATTCTCTGCTGTGGGGTTCAATGCAACGGGATTAACTGCTGAGTGCTTGAGAGGTAGATGGATTTCTGAACCATGGAACCCTGTAGATGAGGTCAGCCTGTTTAGCATGAGTCCTGCAAATACAGCATGAAATCTCTTAGCTTAGTTTGACAACAAAAAAATTAGCTTCCTTATGGGGCTCTTTGAAGAGAGGTGTCAACAAAGCCTGGCTTTAAAACAACCTCGTTGTGTTTTAGAGACCTCAAGTGTCAGAATTCCCTGTTTGTTCTCTCTTTGCAGTGTATTTTTTTTTTTTTTCCTTTTTCTTTTACACTAGTCCATTCTTAAAATGGGCTTGTCAGATCCCCTCATCATGATTAAGAGGAAGAATAAATTCAGTAATTGTGAAGTTATTTGAGGATTAGTCAGTGTCTGGTAGTCTGCTGTGTTCTGCCAGCAGAGCAGCATCGTGAGCCAAGCCTAGGGTCCTTGTTTCAGCTCTGCAATCCTCACTGGTGCTGAGAGGCACCCAGCTGGAGCTGGGAAGACTAACTTGAGCCAGAATAAGGAAAATAATGAGATATTATAAAAATAATAAGGAAAACCAGGAGTCGCAGCAGAAAAATCTAATGGCAATGCTTTTTTCAATCATTAAAGATGCTGTGAATTTTAAACAGTTACAGGGTTTTCCATTGATTTAAGGACTCAACAGTTAAGATGGGAAATAAATTTGCAAAGCTGTGTATTATTTATTTCTTACTTTCTTGGTGACATGACTGGCAGAACTCGTGTGCAGCTCTGATGAGACTTCCAGGGGATAATTAACTTGGGGTTTGGGGCTTTTTTAGTGTATACGTCTGTCACTAATGTTGAAGCTGGGAAACTGGAAAAATGTGGTTTATTAGGTTGGAAATACCTGAAATATTTACAAGGCACAGGGAAGAGCTGGGTTCTGATGTCAAGTTATTAGACAAATTTGTATCAATATAGGACTTTTCTTTTTTGTAGACAGACATTTTAATGGTACAAAGAAATTGTATTCCCTGAAGTCAGTAGGCACCCGTTAAAGGAAGACAAGTTGAAGTGTTTGTATATCCAGTCATTCTACAAAACTGAAAGCTGATGCTTTTAGGACTAGGAGAGTTATTTAAACCTTGGAGGTCTGTATTCTCTGTGTGTAAAAACCCCTTAAAAGGTGAAAAAGCAGGATGGTGAAGGCACTTGAGAGTATTTAGTGCTGTTACTCAGCCATTCTCAATGCTGCCAGGAAATAACCCTGTTCCCCAAGTGGAGACACTGCCTGAAATACGTAGAATTTAGGATTTTTTTTTCATTACAAAAAGGGTTGTCAAGCACTGGAACAGGCTGCCCAGGGTTTTCAAGGTATTGAGAAGATGCAGATGCTCAGGAATACAGTTTAGTAGTGGGCTTGGTAGTGCTAGGTTAAGGGTTGGTCTCAGTGATTTGTAAAGGTCTTTTCCAACCTCAATGAATCTGTGATTCTCTGAAGGGCAGCACCCTTCTGATAAAGGCAGTCAAGGCAAGCCCAGGCCTGGCAGGGAGTGAAGTGCTGTGCAAAAACCTGAAGATTCAGTTGCAGTTTTGCACAGAGATTCAAAGAATTGTCAGTGAAGTTTCACAAGTGAAGTATAAACAGTTATTAGCAGCCAGAAGAACACTGGCCTCAGCCATCTTCAGTGATGCTGGGGAAAAAATAAGGAATTTTATCTTGTTAATAGACCCTCACTAAAGTTGCTTGTTTTTTGAGGTGTTTGTTGTTTGAGGGCAAATGGCAGTGATGCTGCATGGTGTCTTGCCAAGGCCACAGACCTGTAGAGCCAAGTCTACATGGTCATGTAATTAGTTTTTGCAGGATGAAAAAGATAGTTCAAAAGACTAATAAGCATGCAGAATAAATGATGCCAGGACAGGGACAGCAATGAGCTTCAGTGGGAAATCAACATAATTCTGCAGAGAGTATAGCAAACATCTAAGTAAAACCAAGAGGTTGAGATGTGAGTCCAGACTGTCATTTCCCTCCACCCCTCCCCATTCCAATTAGTGCTACTTAGAAATAAACTTCATCAAAAGGTGAGCTAAAAATAGATATATTATTAAAAATAGGACTCAAAAAAACATGATATGGAAGGACAATTTCAGCAGCAGACTGCACAGGTGCAATGCCAGTGTTTTCTGCCTGCTTCCATGGAAGTCTTTAGCTGGCAAAATGCCTCCTGGGAAGTAAAGTCTGTGTGGAGAGTGGTGGCCATGGGCTGCAATACCACTGCTCTTAAACTCCTCCTGCTTGTGCTCCCATTCAGCTTTGGTGTGTGGTGCTGCAAACAAGTGAATATTGAGACTTGNAAGCATCTAGAAAATCTTGTACTGGGCTGAGAGGAATGCACTTGGAGCCTCAAAACAGATGCTGGGCATTTTAGGTGAAGAATTCAGTCAGCTCACTTGCTGCAGTTGTTTCACACACTTACACTTGTGTTTCCCCCCAACTTGTGGATTTGTAAACAAATAATTATCCTATAATGTGAGCATGTGCGGGAATGAATAGTGTCATTCTTAGATTTTATAGAACTATTGTGGTGATGCTTGAAGGAATAACCTTTGTGTCATAACTTCTGCAAATATATATGCTGAAATGTAATCCAGGTTCAGCCCTGGTATGGAAAGCAATGTTGAGATTACTTTGTTGTTGTTGGGTTTTGGTTTTGTTTTTTTTTTTCATTTTTAGTTTAATCTGCATTTCTAACATGAGGGACCAATTTTCCCGTGGTGTTTAGTTATTGTTTTAGTTTGGTTTTTAAACTCTGTTGTTACCTAGATGCTCTCAAGAGGGAATAAAATGCTATCAAAACAGAACAGCAGTGTTTTACATCTGCTGTGAACCTGGTCCAGAAGGTATCAACCTTCACACGTAGTACACATTATGCTGTTATTCCTTATTCTTCATCAGAATTTTTTCTTTCTTATGGAAAATAAAGCCACTTAAAGTATTTTTCTGTTTGTTTGCTGTAGGTAGTTGCCAGATAAATTTGTACTTGTTCATAGCTGAGGTGGCAAACAATTTGAAGATGGACCTTTGCTTTTGCTTACATGGAATATATNATCTGTGATTCTCTGAAGGGCAGCACCCTTCTGATAAAGGCAGTCAAGGCAAGCCCAGGCCTGGCAGGGAGTGAAGTGCTGTGCAAAAACCTGAAGATTCAGTTGCAGTTTTGCACAGAGATTCAAAGAATTGTCAGTGAAGTTTCACAAGTGAAGTATAAACAGTTATTAGCAGCCAGAAGAACACTGGCCTCAGCCATCTTCAGTGATGCTGGGGAAAAAATAAGGAATTTTATCTTGTTAATAGACCCTCACTAAAGTTGCTTGTTTTTTGAGGTGTTTGTTGTTTGAGGGCAAATGGCAGTGATGCTGCATGGTGTCTTGCCAAGGCCACAGACCTGTAGAGCCAAGTCTACATGGTCATGTAATTAGTTTTTGCAGGATGAAAAAGATAGTTCAAAAGACTAATAAGCATGCAGAATAAATGATGCCAGGACAGGGACAGCAATGAGCTTCAGTGGGAAATCAACATAATTCTGCAGAGAGTATAGCAAACATCTAAGTAAAACCAAGAGGTTGAGATGTGAGTCCAGACTGTCATTTCCCTCCACCCCTCCCCATTCCAATTAGTGCTACTTAGNGGTGGTGGATTTTTCCTCAGCATTTTTCTCTCAGATATTAACACAGTGATGAGAGCATGTGCAGCCTCAGGTTCATTTCCCTTCTTTGCCTGAGGGGAGCTAAAGGTCAGTTTTCATCTTCCTGGAGGAAGAAACTACCAATTTTCAGGCAATTTTAAGATGAGAATGCTGTCTTGCTCCCAGATGAAGGCACACCTGAAGAGAATGCAGCACAGGTTGGGTACCATCTAGGCAAATGATATTATTTCAGTGTCTCAAGTGGCTTAACTTTGAATTATGCTCAGTACTCACAGCACCTAGTTGGTTGAAGAAATAGGAGATACTGAGCAACTTCCATTCTCTGCTGTGGGGTTCAATGCAACGGGATTAACTGCTGAGTGCTTGAGAGGTAGATGGATTTCTGAACCATGGAACCCTGTAGATGAGGTCAGCCTGTTTAGCATGAGTCCTGCAAATACAGCATGAAATCTCTTAGCTTAGTTTGACAACAAAAAAATTAGCTTCCTTATGGGGCTCTTTGAAGAGAGGTGTCAACAAAGCCTGGCTTTAAAACAACCTCGTTGTGTTTTAGAGACCTCAAGTGTCAGAATTCCCTGTTTGTTCTCTCTTTGCAGTGTATTTTTTTTTTTTTTCCTTTTTCTTTTACACTAGTCCATTCTTAAAATGGGCTTGTCAGATCCCCTCATCATGATTAAGAGGAAGAATAAATTCAGTAATTGTGAAGTTATTTGAGGATTAGTCAGTGTCTGGTAGTCTGCTGTGTTCTGCCAGCAGAGCAGCATCGTGAGCCAAGCCTAGGGTCCTTGTTTCAGCTCTGCAATCCTCACTGGTGCTGAGAGGCACCCAGCTGGAGCTGGGAAGACTAACTTGAGCCAGAATAAGGAAAATAATGAGATATTATAAAAATAATAAGGAAAACCAGGAGTCGCAGCAGAAAAATCTAATGGCAATGCTTTTTTCAATCATTAAAGATGCTGTGAATTTTAAACAGTTACAGGGTTTTCCATTGATTTAAGGACTCAACAGTTAAGATGGGAAATAAATTTGCAAAGCTGTGTATTATTTATTTCTTACTTTCTTGGTGACATGACTGGCAGAACTCGTGTGCAGCTCTGATGAGACTTCCAGGGGATAATTAACTTGGGGTTTGGGGCTTTTTTAGTGTATACGTCTGTCACTAATGTTGAAGCTGGGAAACTGGAAAAATGTGGTTTATTAGGTTGGAAATACCTGAAATATTTACAAGGCACAGGGAAGAGCTGGGTTCTGATGTCAAGTTATTAGACAAATTTGTATCAATATAGGACTTTTCTTTTTTGTAGACAGACATTTTAATGGTACAAAGAAATTGTATTCCCTGAAGTCAGTAGGCACCCGTTAAAGGAAGACAAGTTGAAGTGTTTGTATATCCAGTCATTCTACAAAACTGAAAGCTGATGCTTTTAGGACTAGGAGAGTTATTTAAACCTTGGAGGTCTGTATTCTCTGTGTGTAAAAACCCCTTAAAAGGTGAAAAAGCAGGATGGTGAAGGCACTTGAGAGTATTTAGTGCTGTTACTCAGCCATTCTCAATGCTGCCAGGAAATAACCCTGTTCCCCAAGTGGAGACACTGCCTGAAATACGTAGAATTTAGGATTTTTTTTTCATTACAAAAAGGGTTGTCAAGCACTGGAACAGGCTGCCCAGGGTTTTCAAGGTATTGAGAAGATGCAGATGCTCAGGAATACAGTTTAGTAGTGGGCTTGGTAGTGCTAGGTTAAGGGTTGGTCTCAGTGATTTGTAAAGGTCTTTTCCAACCTCAATGAATCTGTGATTCTCTGAAGGGCAGCACCCTTCTGATAAAGGCAGTCAAGGCAAGCCCAGGCCTGGCAGGGAGTGAAGTGCTGTGCAAAAACCTGAAGATTCAGTTGCAGTTTTGCACAGAGATTCAAAGAATTGTCAGTGAAGTTTCACAAGTGAAGTATAAACAGTTATTAGCAGCCAGAAGAACACTGGCCTCAGCCATCTTCAGTGATGCTGGGGAAAAAATAAGGAATTTTATCTTGTTAATAGACCCTCACTAAAGTTGCTTGTTTTTTGAGGTGTTTGTTGTTTGAGGGCAAATGGCAGTGATGCTGCATGGTGTCTTGCCAAGGCCACAGACCTGTAGAGCCAAGTCTACATGGTCATGTAATTAGTTTTTGCAGGATGAAAAAGATAGTTCAAAAGACTAATAAGCATGCAGAATAAATGATGCCAGGACAGGGACAGCAATGAGCTTCAGTGGGAAATCAACATAATTCTGCAGAGAGTATAGCAAACATCTAAGTAAAACCAAGAGGTTGAGATGTGAGTCCAGACTGTCATTTCCCTCCACCCCTCCCCATTCCAATTAGTGCTACTTAGAAATAAACTTCATCAAAAGGTGAGCTAAAAATAGATATATTATTAAAAATAGGACTCAAAAAAACATGATATGGAAGGACAATTTCAGCAGCAGACTGCACAGGTGCAATGCCAGTGTTTTCTGCCTGCTTCCATGGAAGTCTTTAGCTGGCAAAATGCCTCCTGGGAAGTAAAGTCTGTGTGGAGAGTGGTGGCCATGGGCTGCAATACCACTGCTCTTAAACTCCTCCTGCTTGTGCTCCCATTCAGCTTTGGTGTGTGGTGCTGCAAACAAGTGAATATTGAGACTTGCCATCAGCTTAGCCAGCTCTCAGGGGTTTGGTTATTCCTGTGCTTCAAGCAGGCAAGAGCAGTGAAGTTCTGGTTACTCATCCCTTACTTGCTCTCCTCTACTCCCTAAAATGCATTTGTATCTCCAGTTTTTCTTTACATGCATAGGACTGATGTTGGAGGATGAATTGTCTACTGAAAACAGTTAAGTTGACCATGGTCTCATGCAAGGAGGAAAGAAATGAGAGAGGGGATAAATTCTTGAGCTGATAGCAAATAGCAATATCTGACTGTGTGTTAAAAAGTTTGTGAAGATGACAATTGGAAAAAAAAATGCATCTGAGTGCATTTTATTTTTCACAATAGAATGGAAACAGACTCAAATACAGTCACGGGCATTGAAATACTGTCTAAAATATTTTAAAGGCTTCTGTTGTTTTCTGCTGCCTTTCAAAGATTTAACTCATTAACTTTCTTTTCCATGACGACAGCTAATTTTGTGAATGATTCATTTGCAATGTGCAGTTTGATTAAAGAAATTTGGTCCTAAAACACAAGGTCCTTTCCTTCCTAAGAAGCTTGGGAGTGCTGTGTTTCCCCCCAACTTGTGGATTTGTAAACAAATAATTNAGCTCTGATGAGACTTCCAGGGGATAATTAACTTGGGGTTTGGGGCTTTTTTAGTGTATACGTCTGTCACTAATGTTGAAGCTGGGAAACTGGAAAAATGTGGTTTATTAGGTTGGAAATACCTGAAATATTTACAAGGCACAGGGAAGAGCTGGGTTCTGATGTCAAGTTATTAGACAAATTTGTATCAATATAGGACTTTTCTTTTTTGTAGACAGACATTTTAATGGTACAAAGAAATTGTATTCCCTGAAGTCAGTAGGCACCCGTTAAAGGAAGACAAGTTGAAGTGTTTGTATATCCAGTCATTCTACAAAACTGAAAGCTGATGCTTTTAGGACTAGGAGAGTTATTTAAACCTTGGAGGTCTGTATTCTCTGTGTGTAAAAACCCCTTAAAAGGTGAAAAAGCAGGATGGTGAAGGCACTTGAGAGTATTTAGTGCTGTTACTCAGCCATTCTCAATGCTGCCAGGAAATAACCCTGTTCCCCAAGTGGAGACACTGCCTGAAATACGTAGAATTTAGGATTTTTTTTTCATTACAAAAAGGGTTGTCAAGCACTGGAACAGGCTGCCCAGGGTTTTCAAGGTATTGAGAAGATGCAGATGCTCAGGAATACAGTTTAGTAGTGGGCTTGGTAGTGCTAGGTTAAGGGTTGGTCTCAGTGATTTGTAAAGGTCTTTTCCAACCTCAATGAATCTGTGATTCTCTGAAGGGCAGCACCCTTCTGATAAAGGCAGTCAAGGCAAGCCCAGGCCTGGCAGGGAGTGAAGTGCTGTGCAAAAACCTGAAGATTCAGTTGCAGTTTTGCACAGAGATTCAAAGAATTGTCAGTGAAGTTTCACAAGTGAAGTATAAACAGTTATTAGCAGCCAGAAGAACACTGGCCTCAGCCATCTTCAGTGATGCTGGGGAAAAAATAAGGAATTTTATCTTGTTAATAGACCCTCACTAAAGTTGCTTNAATAACTGATGTATATAGAGCAAACAGCCAGGGATTGTGTCCAGTTGGAGCAATCTGATAAACTCAAATATTTCTATAGGAATTTACAGTAGAATCTGCTATAGAGTAGCAAACAATTGGGATTCAGATGACCATGGTGTTAGCTAGATTAGAAAAATTAAAAGTAATATGGGAGGATTGTGATGATACTTTCTTCTTACAGCATCTAATTGTCTAGATAGACTAATCCTGCAATGTTAGAGCATTACCTTTTGGAAGGCAGCAGCTGGTATTTTCTTCTCTCCTACAGGCTATGACAGTCTCTTGCCAGATTGGGATGTTGTGCCTCTTGCTTTCAGACAGATTTGGCTGGTTGATGAGTTTTCCTTTCTCTGGTGTCTGTCACCTTTCTGTGGTGGAATCTCCCTACACCCATCTGTGCAGAACTAAGAGGTTATTCAGGTATTGAAATGAAAAGAAGTGTTTGTCCAGTGAGCTTGGAGTATGTGAAATAAAAAACCCTCACACATTAGTTTCACTCAGTTTATAACTTTGATTGAATTAAAGTTTGAGTTTATGCAGCTGGAGTTAGTAACTCAAATTTTGTTTATACTTAGTGATTTTCTCTATTTTTTAATCTAATTTTGTATTGAACTTGTCATCTTTAAAGAAAGGTTCACCTTTAATCAGGTGTTCAAGTGCTCTTTGAGGTTTTAAATACATTTCTTCTGACCTCTATATTTATATTATTAGTGTTATTGTGAGTGTGTAGTATCTGAAGAATGTAGTGTCTTTAATCTTGGCAACTTTAAGTTAATTACCATTGAGACAAAAAATATTTTGTATTGCAAATCTTGTGCTGATTTAAAACATGAACTCATGTATATGACTATTTCAGTGTATTCTATGTCCTCTCATGGAATATTTAATTACAGTAATATTTCAAATATAAAAATATTTACTTTTTTAAAATGCAGAGACATACTGAAGTGGGAGAAAGTGGTTAGCATTACAGCTACCTGCTTTCTGCTCCTTTTGATTTGCTCTCAGAAATATATCCATCAATTGCTGCTGAAAATGAGAATTCAGAGGCTGTGTGCACACACCCATGTGTATGGGATCCAGCTAAAGGAATTCTTACGCTCAATCTGATTTGGGATTGGTCAAAAGGAATATAAAAACCTATAAATCTTGCTGAAAGGTGGTTCCAAACAACTGTTCAGAGCCATTTTGCTTCACACTTCTTCAGAGTTTAAATCATAATAATGTTAAAATAATAAATAATTAAGAGCTCTGTCTCTCCCTCCCTTCTAGTCCAAATTCCTGAACTTGACATCTGTTCCCTCAGCTTGCTTCACTGGTGATGAAACCTCCATGAAGCATGAAAACCATTTGGGAAAGGTCTTGCTAGTGCACTTGGAAATTTCCCAGCCAGCTACAATTTGCTTATTCTGTATTTTAGATTTTTGGGGGGTTTATTGAGTAAGAGGTTGCAGACTTGTTGCAATATATTCTTTGGAAAATAACGTGTTAAAATAATTCTGAAATGAAAGGATTAACTGATTATAATCAATTATCAGTTTATATTATGTATATCATTTTTTTTTATTGCTTTAGTGTTGAGTGTTTAATTTTTTCTCACTTGCCCAGGCTTCACCATGTTCTGCTTGCCTCAAAAAAACCAACTTTCCTGTTGCATGCTCAGGGGGAGAACAAGTTTTTTTTTAATAATAACTGTCCAAACCAGGACATATGCATCCTGGCTGAGGAGAAAAAGACATTTGAAAACACTTATTCAGAGGACTTTATATTGTCTCTAGGAAAAAAAATATACAACATTTTTGATTGATTTTTTTTCAGTGGTGTTGTTCTGCTGAGTTTGTGAGAAAGAAATGAGTTTCACGGGATGATGCACAGATGGATCCCTGCACCATTGTTCTTTTTGCTCCCTGCTTTAACAAAATGATTCACCAGCCCTGAATCCAGATTGAATAGTTTGGGCTTCTAGTGTTGATATTGGAATGAATTAACCTGGTCAGTGGCTGACAACTCAGCTCATCTTTGAGATTTTTAAATATTAGTAATTTATTTTTTCTTCTGTACTTTTTGTGCACTAAAAGAGAAACATTTTGAAGTGTTATGTGGTTAATGGCATGTTAAGCTAATTTTGGCTTAGTTTAGCAGTGGCAAGAGTAATATTTGTGAGAGGAGGTATGTGCAGGACAGAGCTGTCCCCCACGTGGCCCTGCTGCTGGTGACCAACCAAGGTCACTTACATCAGGTAGGAAATGCAAAACCCAACTTGTTAGTCAGCAAGTTGTGGATTGTCTTTCTGGAGGCTCTTGATGATACATAAACCCCTTCTCAAATTAAACAAACTGTTTCTAAAATGCAAGAACTCCAGTTAGTCCATAAGTGCACTTCTGTTGAAAAGCAATAATTATTTGTATAAAAGTGTTTAATTAAATGAACTGTGTGTTCAGTGGGTAAATTTGCAGTGGTTCTTGACACTTTTTACACATCCTCCTGTTTTAAGTGTGACAGCAATGAATGCATTTTGCAGAGCTATTGATGCACTGTCACTGCACATTTATCACAGAATCACAGATATTAGGGGCTGGAAGGGATTTTTTATTTTTATTTTTTTTTCAATTTACCTTTTTTTTTTTTCTTTTTACCTTTTGAACAGAACCTTTTTCCCTGAAATTATTCCACATTGTGGACTGAGTCTGTAACTCCACTGTATTGCTTGGAATCATCCTGGCACAACAAAGTAATTTTTCAGTTGTCTTAAGTGGACCTTTTAGATCTCCTTTGCTGTGATTCCACATCACTGCCTTGAGAACTCATCACTGATGTGGCCCTCACCTTCTTGAGAGTGGTATTTTGATCACTGACAATAGAATAATGCTCTTTAATTTGAAGATGCAAATGCAGTTAGGGTAGAATAATGAGTCAGGTCCTTGGTCATGGAGGTGGTAGTAGCACCATTGACTTAGCAGACCTGTGCAGTTATACAGCAAGTGAGAATTAGACTTGAAGCCTGACTAATTAACTCATTTAACTCCTGTGACTCAGAAATATGACTGCTTTTTCCTTACCGTGGCATGAAGGGTGAGGTGTATTCAAACAGATTTAATTAACCTGTCTAAATTTGATCATCTGACTAATACATGCTCTTGTTCATTTAGAGTTGAGGCAGAAGCATTGTGTTTTCTAATTAAGAACTAAATTTAAGGCTCTGTGCCTATTTGAGATATGTGGTGTTTGGATTGGAAGGGGGAATTTGGGAAGAAAAGAAGCCATCTAACCCTTGACAGCAAGGAACTTGGCCAGGAAGGACCCATAAGCACTGCTGGCCACTGCTCCAAGAGGACAACACATGACAGACTGTGCTTATTTTGTCATGCAGTTTGCAGGGTTTGCACACCAGGTGTTTTACTTCTCTTTCAGATTGATCTCTTGTTCAATTTTCTTTATCTTTGCTCTCCCTGAGAGAACTGAAGCTCTGGGAAGGCTGGTTTTAAGGTTATTTTTTTTCAAGAGAGTTCTGATTCATCCCATCTCCACCTCCAGCTTAAATAAAGCAATTACATAACTGTGATTTAAAAAATTTTTTTTTCTTTCCCTCTGCCCCCCTTGTTTTCCTTCCCCATTCTCCCCAGTCACCTGTCTCCTTGTCTCCTTTGCTGAACTTGCCACCTGCTTCCATGCCCTTGGTATGTGTTTGACCATTTTCACAGATTCACATTTTCAGTGCTTTTGTGGCATTTCTCTGAATCATGGGCAAATTCTCTTTTGTGTCTCTCCCCTTGGGCAACTTTATTTTACCTTAGACTCCATCTGAAGTACTGTTGTCTCTCTCTGCCTCCAGAACCATCCTCTCCTCCTCTGTGAGCTGAAGTTACACTGTAAATGCTGTCTCTTTTGCACCTCACTGTTCCTGGGTATTTGCTTTGCTTCTGATTCCATCTGTGTGCTCTGACCTTGTCTTCCCACTGTCCATCCTCTTCTAGCCAGGATGCTCTGGAACCACTGGGAGGAATATTTACAGCAGAAAAAAAAGTGAGGCAGATGAGCAAATCTCAACAATGCTCTTCATTTAAAAGCTGATCATAACCATCTTGATCAGAAAAATACACTGTTTTTGGCCTTTGTTGTCATTATTGCTTGTGCTTGCCTTTTTGGTATAGGAAACTGATGTAATTTCTGCTTTTTACAGCCATTTTTGCTCTGGGTCTTTGTTTGCCATGTAACAGTGGGATGACTTCTCTGTTCTCTTTATTTCTCACAGTTGGTGAGATTGATCTTATTTTACTAAAATTTGCTGTATTGAGGGCTGGGTAGAGAATGGATTATTTTTTCAGCTTGCTAGTAACCAAAAAGGTAGGAATTGGAATCATTTTTAAATGTAGAGTGAATAGTCATTTACCCTTCTCATTCTCTGCATCATTAATGATTTTAAGAGCTTTTCAGACATCTAACCTGTTTTCTCCTCAGTGTTCATTCTCCAAGCTGGAGAATCACAGGCTGTTTAATCTTTCCTTATAAGAAGGCAGGTTGTGTACCTGTGATCATCATTCCCAGTGCTTATGAAATTAGGAAGGACAGAAATTTCAGGCATCCTTCCAAATGTAGTTACACCTTGATTTACACAGCAGCACAGTAATGTTCTTTTATCCTCTTTCTAATAATTCTTGGCATTCTGACTGTGTTCTTGGATATCTACTGAGCACTATCTTTACTTTTCTGTAGTGCATATGATTTGTAATTCTGACCAGTAAGAGTGCACTGACAATTTCAGGTAGTATTTGACTGGGGTTCCATGGCTGGCTTTTTTCTCTATGTGAAATTGTGGGCAGGGAGAGTTCTACAAATTCTGTTTATTTTCCCCCTTAGTCACATAACACAATTTCCACAGCATCTCTACGTTGCAATCACAAATATTTGCAAAATTGGTGATGTGGAAGTACATCTTAAAATGACAGCCATAAATTTCCTACTCCTGATACTAGAATTGTATCATTAATAATTTTATTGCAAAATTGGGATGGTTCATCACTGCAAAGAAATGGATTTTATTCAAGTAATGGGCTTGGAATTGAAATGAAATCATATTATACAAAAAAACCCCATAAGGTGTTTTATCTAGAGCTCAAGATTTTCTTCTTTAAAGAGGGAGGTCATTACCCAGAAGTGACAGCTGAAGAAAACCCACCTAGTCTCAGCAGAACATTAAATAATGACAATTTGCTAGTGTGATGCAGCAAGAGAAAGGTGCATGAGTAATTTTCCAAGGCAAGAGAAAGGGATGTGCTGGCTCTGGTCCTCACTCCTCCCAAATGCTGAATGTAAACACGTGCAGAGAGAGACCTCTTGGGCAACCAGAGGAGGGGAGATGGAGCATGCACGAGGAGATTAAAAGATCCTTTTCTGTTTTGCCCATCACAAAGCAAAACAAAACACCACTTCAAAAAGTAGACATGCCAGAGAAATGCTCAAGGGCTGATCTGTTGAATATTAAAAGATTTTAGCTGGACAGTATAATTAAAAATGCAAATGATTATGTTTTTCATAGACTTTCTAGGTTGGCATTTTGGAGCTTGGTATTGTAGTGTGCTGGATGCTTCTAATGCCAGGGAGTTGTGGAAGTTCAGGGTGTCAGCCCCTGACGTGGTTGTTCTTCCTTTCATTTCTGATTTGATTTAATTATGTTTGGTTTCTTTGAAACTGCCAAGTTACTCTGTGTGATAATACAGGTCTCTTATGCAGAGGGGGTTGCAGACTTTGCATAAATATTCAGAAAGGGAATTTTAATAAGCAGATTTACTATGCGTACTCAGAACAATAATTTACAACCTGCTATCAACCAACTGTGTTTCAGGACACAATTAGTGAATTAGGTGTCAGCACTTACATATTTCAGGGACAGTTATGTACTTTTAAAGTCAGCTTCTAACCTCCTACATGCTATTTAGATACCTAATTAATATGGAAAATCTGCCTCCTGATTTTTAAATCTATTCATTATCATTAAAAGAAGTCAGAAAAGGGGAGGGCAGCTTGTAGCAGTGTAAATCATAGGAATTAATTTATAAGTAATAGTCTAAGCTGGTTTTGTGATTAAAGATTAAGCTCTGGATCCATGTGTATTTCCTGAAGCTTGTGATGGCATGCTGACAGAAACACCTCATTAAATTATTCCATCTGTGGTGAAAGTCAGCAAAATGGAACTGAAAGGTTGGACCAGTACTTTGTTCTGGTCTAATACCAGTAATTGCAGTGTAGAGCCTTCTACCTGTAGGGTGTGAGCTCAGATTGAGTACTGGTCATTGCTTGCTGGCTACTAGCTGTAGGATCCAGTCCAGTTTCCAACAGACAGAACTTTGTGTCAAGAGAATTGCAGTCCCAGGTGGAGATGCTCAAAACCACTAAAAATAATTCATCTATTTCTTTTTTCTTTTTAAACTATATTCTATCGTCAATCATTTCCCTCTCCCAGATTATAGAAGAGTGAGAGGCTTATTTTTCAGCATGACTGAGAACAACTTCATGTTACTTCAGGGATTCTGTCTAATAATTTCGAAGTAAGAAGCTGGAGTGATCTTAAAAGGTTCAAGAAAAGAGTATTTTTTTTTTCTTCGAGTTGCTGAATGTAAAAGACTGATTACATCTTTTGTTTTTGTGGGGGACAGAACTCATCATCACAACACTACCAACACCATCAATCTGAACAAACCACCAATTTAAAAATATTCTTCATAGCATGTGTCAGCTCCTTTCTCTAGAGTGAAATAATCTGATGTGGTATTGAAACTGCCACGAAGAATTGTTAATGTATAATTTATCCTTGCAATTAAAAGGCATTTTTAACCAAGTGTCACAACACAGTGACAAGTAAATTAGGCTGTGATTTACATTACAGTGAGTTGCAACTTGATTTAGTGTCACTCTGGAGGAACAGACAAACAGCCCCAGTGGAGTAAGACAGCACTTACAGTAAAGAATGAATTCATTTCCCCTGTGGTAGCAAGGATTGAAAGATAGTTGCTGCCTGGTACTGAAATAATGATTCATATTTTTTGCTTGTATTCTAAAATGTTAAGCAATACAATATCAAAACTTTCTAGACAGAATTCTCAGGTCAGACACAGTGACTGATAACTTGGTTTTATGAAATAAAACTTCGTTTTGTTTCTTAAAGTTGTTTTTTTCTTGTATTAAGAAAGGAAGATTAATGTGGTTATTTTATATTTTCCTTAGTTATTGTCTAAAATTGGGAGCTTTGGAGTGCCAGAATATGAAAACCATGAAGATGTCAGAGTAAATGCTG
Source organism: Ceyx cyanopectus (assembly GCA_013401355.1). Taxonomy (NCBI): domain Eukaryota; kingdom Metazoa; phylum Chordata; class Aves; order Coraciiformes; family Alcedinidae; genus Ceyx; species Ceyx cyanopectus. Next base: position 15,319 of record VYZU01051106.1, read on the forward strand.
CTAAATGAAAAATCACCACAAGTAAATTGGGCAAAACACTGTTAACATTGGATTTAGAAAAAAAATAAACTCCCTGAAATTTCATTAGTAATCAGGTTTTCACTGCAGTAGTTTTTTGGGGGATATCTTTGAGTTTTGCATGCTTTGATTTTTTTTCTTCTTTCCAATGAGTACAATAGCATTCCAAATAGTTAAGTGTGAAACTGTAATGCCAGTGAGATTTTCTGTTGGGGGGGAAACAAGGAAAAAAATCTCCTACAATGAGGTCAATTACTCATTGATTCCCATCATTAGTTATAGTTAACTGTTTCTAAGGAAACAGGGGGATTCTTCCCCCCCTCCTTTTGAATTCTGATATGATTCTTCTTTGTGGATGATCTAATATGTTGAAAAGATATGTAACCTAAATGGAGTGGTGCCCCTTCACAATCCCAATTTGCTGGTGAGCTGTGTTAGGAAAGAGCTTCATACTTAAAACCTGTGTGGACCAATGCCTGTTCTTCCCCAAATTTGTTATCAGAAAGATATCTTTGGTATTAAGAAAAAAAATAGCAGGTGAGTCCTCTCCAAAGCTATGAAATACTGTTAAGAGCAAAGGAGCCAAGTTTGATATTGCTGACTTTGATAGATGGGACTTGAAAAGTATCCAGACTTGGGGATTTTCTGGGTTTAAATTAATGAGATAGGGTTATTTGTGCTGCATTCTCCTTGGTAACTTGCACTCATCTTGACTTGTGCCCTCCTTTGTTTCTCTCCATGGCATAGGTCAGCATTACAGAAAACCTCTCTTGTGCCTGTCTGGAGTGATTGTGTTGTGCTATTGATTTATGCATGGAATGTGTCTGTGTTGCTGTCCAGTGCAGCTGCAGTCTGTAAGGGCCATTACCTGAATGGATGTTGTTTCCTCAAGGTACATGGTGATATCTTTACAGTGCTAATACCAGAACATGTGGAAAAAGCAGACTATAAGTAGCAATAAACAGAGAAAAAAAGGGAAATTTTGCAGTGTCTATTAAAGATTGAATAGAGGAGCTGCTGGTAGACTATGTTGAGGGAGGGACTGATTGATTTATCTTTTTTTGTCAGAGAACTTGGTGGGCTTACATTTAGTGCTGTACATCAAATATATGAAGTATTAAAATATAATTTTGTTTAACTACCTGGAGGCACAAGCTGGTGTCTCCACCCCTTTATTCCTGCCTTTCTCCAAAAGATTTATTAACTGCTTGGTGATGGGCTTCATACTTTCTATAAGACTGTGATTTACATGCTTATAAAGAAAATAACTTCTTTTTATGGTTATCTACTGTGATTTATGAGTTTAAATGAATTTTCTGGTGCAGTTAGGGTGGATTATTAACAGAAAAGAGGCAGTGGAAAGGGAAAAAAAAAGTCAAAGTGATGGGACAGGAGACTCGGGAGAAAGGTGATGTGGCAATAGGAGGGGAGAATCCTTTCTAAGAAAAGAAAACAAGTTTATTACTAATGGAAAGCCAGAAGTGCCTGGGGCTAATACATGGTGTAAAATATAGCAAATCACAGTGCCTTTGAGTTTTCTGCTACAAAGGATCTACAAAGGACCTTCATCACAGCACATGGCCAAAGGTGAAGGAAGCAAAAGGAAGGTGAAGCATTTTTTTTAATTCTTTCTTTTTAATGTTTTAAAATACACACTAAATGCACTAACTTCACTGTTACAAGTATTGTTATAAACAACAGAAATCAAGAGGCAAGTTTTGTGATATGTTTCTTCCGTACCAGCCATTTGGGAAGTTGATAGAGGAAAATGTAAGAATTATTAAACAAAATATTTTACAAAATACATTAAAGCAGATATAATTTCCAACCCAGTTAAATTTTACTTCTTATTGAATACATTTTTACATAACCTCAGCTCAAGCAAACTAGAATGCATAATCTTTCCTAAAAATTGCTAGATTATTCTTAATTTACAGGAACACTTGCAGTACTGTTGACATATGATAGGAGCTTTCCCTGCAGAAAACATACTTTGAATACTTTGATGCTGTCTGTAACTGTGTATCCTTACAGCTGTTTTGTATGTGGTTAATGGTAGGGGATTTGAAAGTATTTAGGTTTCTACAATAGAAAGGAAAGGAAAGGGTGTGCTTTACTGGTACTTGTATTGTAGTAGGTCTTGAAAACAGCATAACAGCACTGATGTGGAGGGAATGAAAACCTGATAAATGTTATTATAAGTTATGGGATAAATTTTGTGACTAAGAAATTGATCTTAAGTGGGATGAAGTCATGCTTCTGTATTTTCAGATTCCCTAGTTTGTCTCCATGTCCTGGTCTTCCAGTCTTAGGCAAGGAAGATATTTTGTCTTAAAATTTCTCCACATACCCTCATGGCATGGTATTGGAGTCCTCAGCACTGTGTTATAAATGCACTGATAACTTGCACCACAGTCTTTACAGTGCTTTAAGTACATCAAATAGAAAAAAAACCCATCAAATTATGTAATGGACCATAGAAGGCTCCTACCCAGGGCTGAGTAGCATGCCATGAAGGTCCTTCTGTGAGCAGGTGGATGAGAGTCACTCTGGCATGAGAAGCCACTTATTTCTAGTAACAGAGATTGTTGCTGAGTATGAAAACATGCGACAAGGTAGGTAGACCTCAGAAAACCTGTGATGGAAGCTGTTTTACACTGAAGCCAAGTGCTGAACTGTTCTCAAAGGCAACAGCTGCTATTCAGCATGGAGTTGGGTTCTGCTGTGCTGGCAGCTTCCAAGAGAAATGTCTGCTGTCTCTCAGCGCCTGCTTGATTTTTAATGCTAAAGAGGAGGAATGAGCCAGGGATTGTTCTAGCTATTCTGGAAATGAAATGGAAAAGACAGAAATATTTAATGTATAGGATGTTGTCCTGGTTTGCACAGTAATGGGCTGAAGTTCAACACGGCCAAGTGCCAGGTCCTGGACTTTGGCCACAATGACCCCCTGCAGCTACAGACTGGGGGTGAGTGGCTGGAGAGCAGCTTGGCTGAGAGGGACCTGGGTGTGCTGGTTGGCAACCAGCTGAAGATGAGCCAGCAGTGTGCCCAGCTGGAAGGGAAGGCCAATGAGTTCTTGGCTTGTATAGGAATAGTGTGGCCAACAAGACTAGGAATGTGATTCTCCCCCTGTATCTGGCACTGGGGAGGCTTCACCCTGAGCACTGGGGGCAGTTCTGGGCGCTGCACTTCCAGAAGGACATTGAGGGGCTGGAGGGTCCGGAGGAGAGCGACAAGTCTGGGAAGGGGACTGGAGGGAACGTCTGCTGAGGAGAGGCTGAAGGAGCTGGGGCTGTTCAGCCTGGAGAAGAGGAGACTCAGGGGAGACCTCATCACTCTCTACAACTAAGGTAGTTGTGGGCAGCTAGGGGCTGGACTCTTCTCCCATGTCACCAGTGACAGAATGAGAGGCCATGGCCTGAAGCTGCACCAGGGGAGGTTTAGGTTGGACACTAGGAAACCCTTCCTTCTGGAAAGGGTCATTAGACACTGGAATGGGCTGCCCAGGGAGGTGGTGGAGTCACCATCCCTAGTGGTGTTTAAGGAAAGATTGGATGTGGCACTTAGTGCCATGGTCTAGCTGAGTGTCGTGGTGTCAGCTCTTAGGCTGGACTTGATGATCTCAAAGGTGTGTTCCAGCCTCAACAAGAATTCTGTGTAATGCTATGTAGTTATTATCTGAAATTCAGCAATGTGAGACCAAAAGGTGTATAAGGAGACACGAGTTTTATTGGGAACAATCCCAATTGTTGGTCTCCCTTCCCTTTGGATGGCCAGCAGGGGGGCTCCGGGAGCCTCTGGGAGAGAGAAGATGGCGGCAGGAAACTCAAAATGGCGCCCCACAGATCATGAGGGGAAAAGACGCGGCAGCTGCTGGGCCCCTGGCCCCCTCCACAGGGGCGGGAAAATGGGGCTTAGGAAAGTGTCCTGCACATGCCCAGGACTGCACTGGGCACATCCAGGTACCTCATGACTCCATGGTGCCCACCTGGGGCCAGCAGCAGCTTCATGGTTGCTCTGCATCGTTACCTGGCCATGCCCAGCCCCTCTGCCCACCCCTGTGAAAAACTGCTGTGACACCCCCTGCCCCTTCACTGTGGGCAGGGAAAAAAAATGTCTGTGGTAGATATTCATGGCTTGTATTTCTAAGTGGAGTAATTATTTTTCCTTGTAAAGCATCTTACATCGGCTGCAAAAGAAAAATGTGGTAATAGGAAGCATGTCTTAAAACGATCTCATTTTGAATTCTTAGGGTTTTTTTATTTACTTCAATAATCTAATAGTTGTAGTGTAGTTGCAGCGTTTCACATTACAGCAATTAAAAAAATGATGACAGTGTAAACAGTTTTATATAATTCACTTCCAATTTAAAAAAAAAATAATATTCCAAATACGTTCAAAATTGCAGGCAAACCCTTAAAACACCTGTACCAGCTTTTAAGTGGTGTAAAGTACTGTAATTTTACTGACTTCAGAATTAATTCTAATGTATTGAGAAACTGTCTTTTCACTTTGAGCCTTCAATAATTTATCACAGTAGCTAAGCTCAGGGAAAATTGATAGAATCTAGAAACCTGAAAGAAAAAGCAAAAACTGAAGGGGGGGGGAAATTCAAATGAATGTTTACAGTAATTGATGTTTGACATCCTGTTCATCAGCAAAAATGTTGATCAGTGCAGTTTATGTAACAGAAAAAGCATTTTAGTTTAAAACTCAGATGGACTTTCAGAAGTTGCTGAAGGAGATACTGAACATTTTGTGGTAAAACAAGTGAATTTCTTCAACATTTGGTCTCTCAGTATCAGCTTCTTTGAAGTTTTATCTGCTGTTGCAATAGAATTTTTGATACACCTTATCAAAAAAGCTGTGGTTGTAAGTCTTATCACTGAAGCATATAATTAGCATTATTACTATTAGAAAATTTCTCTTTTTGTTCCCTCAGATTCAAATAAGTGACAGATGTGATGCTGATTACTGCCTTCTAAAGACGGAAATGCTGGGGAGTGGTTGGATTTACCAGAGTGTGTATTTATAGCCTTGGAACTTGTGTGAATCCACACTGAAAGCAGAGCCAGTGAGGAGTTTTCTCCCATTAACTAGTGATGTTTGTGGGGTAGGAGGTGCTGTGTGTACAAGACTCAAGAAACAAAAGTAGGGGCATTAAAAAGGTCAGTGAAATATGCAGAGCTTCCAGGCAGACTATATTACTAAGAATAAACTTTTTTTTGCTTTCATAGAAAAATAAGAAAAAAATGACAGGTGAAAACACTCAAAGTTCTCTCTTAATCACAAAATATTGTATGTCTGCATGAAGAGCTTGCCAGGCAGTTTTGTCATTTGTGTAGTCAAAGGCGAAGCAATATAGTCACTGGAGCCTTTAGAGTGATTTAACTCATCCTAAAAAGGATTAGTTCTGATAGTTAACAAAGGGAGGAAAGAAACAAGCAGATTAATGCATTTGTATTTTGTAATCTGGATTATATAGAAACTCTAGTGAGGAAATAAGTATGGGTTTTTTATAGACACTTAGAAGTGAATTCATGGTATTCATAGTAAAATCTTGTGAACTATAGAAAAATAGAAAATAAAGAAAAAAAAAAGGACTTGGCAGATAAGGCAGTTATTTTGGATGCTGTGATAAAAGCTGATCCACAGGAGAGGAGTAGCAGCAGGGCATTAAGGACAAGAAAAAGTGTTAACCTGCTATTGCCATGGATGTAGAACTTTTAATTGGGGCTGCATTTGCTGCTTTTAAGGACAGTGAGTAAGGGTTTATTTCTGGGTTTTATGAAGACATCAGCTGGGATGCCTCAGGAGTTTTATTTTGAATATCATCCCTGCAGTTTTGTCTCATTCACAGCATTCTGTCTTTTCTCTCATGGTCTTTTTGTGGTCATATCACTTTTTTTCAGAGACAGAAGTCTGGTGTAATGGAACTATCATTAGCAAAGATGCAAATACTGAATAAATTTACACTTAATATGTAGGTATTTTTGCTGTGTGAGCAAACACACATTTCCACTCATCCTAAGTGGAAACACTTAACTGAAGCTTATTCAGTAAGTTGAGGTTACTACTTTAATTAAAGAAGACCAACCAAGCAACCAAGTTTTTCAGTTTGAAATAGGCTGTGCTTTCTGTACCTCTTTCAGGAGGCTGGTTCACAGAGGTGTGCAATGTGTGGGTTTTTTTTCTGTGCAGTTCTGTGAGAATGTGAACTCTACATTGTTTGCTGCTTTTTTTTTTTACTGCACAGCTTTCAAACACTTGTAAACAAATCAAAAACCCAGTCAGGCAGTAGTCTGTGTTATGGAGTTCTGAAACCAAATCCATAAATTCATCTGCTCGCTCAAAAATGTCCTGGAACATCATTTCACTTGAGGGTCAGTGAGAAGTGTGGTTGGGAATCCCAAGAAGAGTTGGGTTCCCTGTTTCTAGCTGTTAACACTGTATAGGTTTTTAAAGAAAACCAGCAGAGAGAAAATTCCACAGTGCTTTCAATAAAAACTGATGATCTAACCTCCGTGCTTGGAGAGAGAAGGGGGGGGAAATAAAATCTCTGCAAAGTGCAGTCTGTATCCCAGAGGATAAGAGTTTTGCATGCTGTGAATACATTAACTGTGCATGCTAATGCAGCACTATCAGCACAGTCATCTCCAGCAATATTGAAGCACATTCCACATTTTGGGCTTATCTAAATTTGTTAATTAAATGCTGCATTATTTTATTGTGAAAGTATGTTTTCTGTGCATTAAGGCCTAACAAGTGTGACACGGTGCTTATCTTCTACTCATCAGCTATTTGTCTTCCACCAAACTGCAATGGGAGCCTCTGCTTTTTCTTGAATACTTTAAAAGAAGACTTTAAAAATAGAAACTGTAGCTAGAGCAGTTGTTAATAGCAGGGAAGAACACCTGAAGGAGTTTTGTCAAATACAGTGTTTTAAAGTGGTTCATATTTGTCATCATAATTATGAACACTAGTTATTTAACTTTGATTAATATTAATAGCTGCAGAGGCTTGGATTAGTAAGAGTAGGTATTTCTTTCATGATAAACTTCTACAAATGGATATACTTTTTTTTCTTTCTTTTACTTTTTTAACTTGAACACCCACTAGTATACAGCTAGTCCTTGTGTCTGTTATTTGGAAGCAGGAGCTCTTTATGAGATTCATGTCTGATGGAGCATTTCAAAACCTCTAAGCATAAGTTTTCATCCAGGTGATTTTAAAGTGAGACCACGTGTCACTTCTGATAAAATGAGGACTTCAAAATTTCTAAGTTAAGAAGAGAAAAAATAATTTCATCTGTAATTAAGGTGCTGAAAGCAGTTCCTTTCAGAGCATTGGTTCAGAGTTGAGCACTGCATCTGAGCAAGACCCAGAGTCATATTAGTTCTATATTGCAATGCAAACAGAAGCTTTGGCATGCTCTTTGTAAAACACCACAGTCTTCTCTAGTGTTTTCATTGTAACCTGGTGATAAAGGTAAATCTGAGCACAGGAGTGTTACAGCTTGAACACGTTCAAGGCAATGTCCTACTTGATTAAGAGAAGAATTATTAACCTCAGCATCCTGTCAGAGATACTCGACTTCATACTGCCCAAGTCACTAAATGTAACTGACATCTGTAATGATGATTAGAGATTGGGAATGATGTTTAACAGCAACTGCCTGCTGCTTCTGGGCTTGAAACTGCATCTGCCCTGCTTCTTTATGGTGTCATTTGGAGTCATCAGGTCATTTAGCTCTAAGGCTGATGTTTCAGGACCCTACTGTGCAGATTTCACCAGGGTGGGAGGAGCAAAGACCAAAGAGTGCTACTAGTGTAAGTACCATTTTAAAAGAAACCCCATACACCTCACATTTACCTTGTAAAATTTTGGAACTATAAAGCCAACTTCTCATAAACTTTTCAGTGTCACTCCAGTTTCTCTGTCCTGATGTGCCTGTGTGCCAAATGGCCAGGGGTTACCCAGATGGATGCACACAGCTGTTCACTCTGGGAGGAGCAACCTTCAGCAAACAGGTAATTTCAAGTCCTCACAGATGTTTGTTTCATGGCTGTTCTGTGTAAATGTAAAGTACAAAAGGCAGACCTTGAAAAAAAGTGCCATCATAACTTTATCAACAGGAAACTTTGGAGGTCATTGCTCCACCATTTTAAACTGTTGTTTAAAAATGTTATTAATTCAGTGAATTTACATTATACTTAATTTCCAGTAAATTTCATTAATTGTATTTAGTGGAAACAAATACGGTGTGGATAAACAATAATTATCTGTGAGTGCTTCCTACTGCAGTTAAAACCCTCCAAATGGAATATTGTGTATGTCTTAAATTCTGATATCAAGAAAATTACCCCCTCTTCTGAAATAGAATAGACTTGTTCTTGTAGTTTTTTANAACTGCTCTTCTTTATTTATGTATTTATCCTCACTCTAATAGCCAAAGTTTTCATTATTTATCAGGTTGAGATAAAAGCCAGATCTCAGGGTTCAATAAGAATTCTAAATAGAGCTAATACATGACCAAACTGCAGCCTGAGAATTATCTCCAAGTTTCAAAATAGACAAAGGATTGATCAGGAACGAGCAGCAGCATTTGTTTCACCTTCATGCAGCTTTTCATGTAGCACCCATACTAGACAGCTACACAAAGAACTAAATCTAGTGATTTTTATGTGTTAAATGTACAAAAGTCCATATATAGGATGCAGGGTGACAGAGTAAGTCAGCAGGGGCTCAAGCATAACCATGATCCAGCAGCAACTGCTAACTTAGGAAGCCCAAGCTCCTAAGTGGGAGAGCACTTCAATGTAAAGCTTTTCTCACATTTCATGTCATTTCTTCTCTCTCCCTATAAGTCCATTATAGACCATGGATTGAGATTGAATACTGGGCCAAATGAGCCTCTTGGTCAACTCACTACAGCCATTCTTGTGGTGGTAAGCAATATTTAACTGGAATTTTGAAGAATATGAGTAAATGCTCTTTGCTCTTCTGAACTTTCTTTGAACAAGGCTACAAAGTGTGAAATGAAGATGATACATAATTGAGGGTAATTGACAGCTTGGTATTTTACAACAGACACCAGAAATACTCAGAAACACTACAGTCTCAGAAGAGGCACCCTGGGTTTACACACTCCCTAAGAAACATCTGAAATGCAGTGAAACCCCAAAGGAACTCTTGGTCATGCCTTAGCTTGTTCAGCTGGAGATCCATCTGAAGACCAGGGCTCAGAAATGTTTGCTATACAGAATAAGCTACATGCAAACCATCTTGGAGAAAGGGATTGCTCCCATCCTGAACTGCATCCAGCAGAGTCAGCTTTCACACACTTCATCTGAAGGCATTTCAGAGCAGGTGTCTTGAGCTGCTGATGTCCAAAGGTGTGTCAGAGCTTCTTCCCCCGCTGTCCATGTCAAAGTAGGGTAGAGTTTTCTGCCAGCATTGGACAAGCTTTAAAAAAAATCCTATCAGATAAACCAGCCCAAATTTCAGACTGCTTAGCCAAAGCTTGTCGGAATGAGCCAGGTCTCTTTGGCAAGTAAAAACTGGGCTAGATGTCTTGCACCAACACCCTGTCTCAAAGCAATCATCCACTTCCAAAACTTTTGCCCATTCCTGCACAGCCCATGAGGGCAGCCATCCTAGAGGAGGTAAGAGTAGCACCTGGGAGAGCCCAGAAACCAAAACCAGAGATATTCAAAATTACAAGCTACCACACTCTACACCAGAATCACATTGCAAGAGCTTCAAATTTAGATGAAACAAGTGGTGAAAACTGAGGAGCAAGTAAGAATGGAGCTTCTAGTCCTTGAATTATTTAACAATGGAGTGTATTTGAAGAATTATCAGGAGAATGAGACAGTTTAGTCAGCTAAGTGTAACTGAGAGACCATATTGTGCCTGTGGGGTGGAGTATGGAGAAGCTGGAGGGGAGACATACTCTAGGTCTTTGAGCCTATCCATATGTCAGAAAAATAAAGAAACAGGTGGGCAAGAGATTGATTAAAAAAAAATTATTTTTATTCCCTCCCCCACCTTGGTAAGTTCAGTGGGGACTGATCGTGGAACTGATAAATCTGGACAGAAGTTTCTGATCTTCATCCAGAAATAGTTAATCTTTTTATAAAGTCAGGCTCTGTAGTTTATTTGATGTAAATTGTGCATCTGACATGATTTCATTAGTCATCTGATAACTCTAATCAGCATCACTGTACTAGGCAAAAAAAAAAAGTGTATCCTTAAAAAGAATGAGGTTCTAGTCAGAGTTGACAGTCAGGGGAGGGTTTTTTTGATTATACAGTCTTTTGCCCAATATCCAAAGAATTATTTCCATGACTAGTGTCCTGATCAGTTAAGTCTGTGCTGGACAGTAACTCATCAAGATGGCTCATGGCAGCTTGCAAAACTGGGGTTTTAGGTGTAAAACCAGATCACCTACATTTCACTCAGGTCCCCACTTCATCTTTCTTGCTTTATCCACTGCCCATTAACTTCCAGAACTGATTCAGAGTAGCTGGACTTGAGTTTTTGTCTTACAAGATGAAATAAGATCAAAATTCTGCTTTGGTCCTGTGTTATGTGACCTCTTTTTTGGTATGTAGACAGCACTGAGATAATCCAGAAGCCATGCCCAAAACAGGCACAGGACATTTCAGAAGGGAAGTTGGGATATCTAGTCTAGCTACACACTANCAGGTAATTTCAAGTCCTCACAGATGTTTGTTTCATGGCTGTTCTGTGTAAATGTAAAGTACAAAAGGCAGACCTTGAAAAAAAGTGCCATCATAACTTTATCAACAGGAAACTTTGGAGGTCATTGCTCCACCATTTTAAACTGTTGTTTAAAAATGTTATTAATTCAGTGAATTTACATTATACTTAATTTCCAGTAAATTTCATTAATTGTATTTAGTGGAAACAAATACGGTGTGGATAAACAATAATTATCTGTGAGTGCTTCCTACTGCAGTTAAAACCCTCCAAATGGAATATTGTGTATGTCTTAAATTCTGATATCAAGAAAATTACCCCCTCTTCTGAAATAGAATAGACTTGTTCTTGTAGTTTTTTATGTTTCTTTCATTTTTTATAGGAAGGGAACTTTAATGGACTTGAATCATTTTCATTGTAAACTGATACAGATGCAAATCAGTCATCTTCTTTCAATCTCTGAAACATCAGAAACATCAGCTCTGAGAANATTTTCATCATTTCTTTGTTGTATTTTTAATTTATTTCTTTTTGTGGAGAAGGTTGTAATAACCTGCTTAAGAAACATATTCATTTGGAGGTGTCATGCCTGTGAATTCCCTCTTGAAAATAGCAGAGGAGATGTTATTCTGCTTTATTTTAACTTCATCTTTTGAAAGGAGCTTACAGTCCTTCACTTTTGCATTGTGACAAAAGCATTTAGGGAAAAANAGCCAGGGACAGATTAATGTATGAAGTATAAATCTTTACAGCCCTTTTTAGTGTAGGCTTTACCATTATTCTTAATGCTTCTTTTGTATTATAAACTATTGACTGGAGAAGCACAACTTGGGAAAGATTTTTCTATATGTATTCTGTGTATGCAGGTATTTCTGTGTGTAACTTCAGCAGTAAACATATTTTTCTCCCCTCTTTTGAAACTGGAGTTAAGAGTAGGTGTTGCACTGAGCTATTGCTTTTGGACACCAGAAAGTTAAACACAGGCTGCCTGTGCTTAAATGGAAGTAATGTATTCCCCTGTTAAAAGGTGAGTTAAACATGTAAGATCCACATAATTGAAGAACTAAATCTTGACTTTTAAACTCAACTTGGGAGCCTAACTCTTATAAGCACATGAACAGTGCAAAGCAAGATCTGTAAATCAGTAGGAATTACCATAATANTTTTTTTCTATATTTTAAATAAATAATATATTTTTATATTGAAATTTACTGAAAGATTGAGTTGGTTTGGGAGCTCATGAATAATGAAAGCTTTGGAAAGCTGAACTCATGTTTCTAAGTCTGAAGTATTGCTTTGAAGGTCTTGTAATAAATGGTTGATAGAGTATGGTAACAGATGTCATCATTCCCTGTGCTGTGCAGTTTGCAACCTGAGAAGTCAAATTATTAATTCTATCAGTTGATTACCAATGATTGCTAAAATGATTCTTTATAGCCCTTTATTTCTTCCATTTCTCATTTTTGCAAATCACTGGGTTCTTGCAGTAGATTTCATAGGAGTCCTAAATGGCACTTAGAACAATTATTCTTCCAGAGTACTGATGCTCCTTCTTAGTTCTCTATTCTTAGTTTATTCATAAAAGTTTATTTTAACCTCTGCATAAACTCATGTCCCATTATTTTAAAGGGATATTGCAAATAGAATGACTTAAAAATGCAGAATTTCCATATTATGTGGGGTTGTGGAGTCTCCATCTCTGGAGACACTCCAGACCCATCTGGATCTGTTCCTGGGTGACTTGGTCTAGGTGCCCCTGCTCTGGCAGGGGGTTGGACTGGATGATCTTCTAGCTCCCTTCCAACCCCTGACACTCTGTGATATGCATTTGTGAGAGGGTGAGCTCTGTGTAAAGAATGTTTCCTACTGTTGTGAGGTATGTTAGTATAACTTTTCAGCAGTCAGACTTCTTCTGGTCTTACACTGGCTGCTTAATGAAATGCCCTCTGCTGACTTCTCTGTTCTGTGAAGGTGATAGGAGTTCATATTTTGAAGAATATATTTAAATCTGGGGAGTCCTGACAAACAGTTTTCACTTCATCTCACTGACTTCCTTAGGAGTGTCACCAGTGACCCATTTCCAGTGGATCCAAGGCTTACTTACAGTCTAGCACTCAATGCAGGACTCCTCAAGAGCTTCAAATTTAGATGAAACAAGTGGTGAAAACTGAGGAGCAAGTAAGAATGGAGCTTCTAGTCCTTGAATTATTTAACAATGGAGTGTATTTGAAGAATTATCAGGAGAATGAGACAGTTTAGTCAGCTAAGTGTAACTGAGAGACCATATTGTGCCTGTGGGGTGGAGTATGGAGAAGCTGGANTTTTCTTTATACTTCAATACCAATGATACAGCAAGGTGTAAAACTTCTTTGTTAAGATGCTTGGCTGATTAATTATAAATGGAAAATGAATGCCAATTGTATTTCACTAATCTGCAGTTATCTTTTCTACTATTATACTGCATTCTTTGCCTTATATTAGACCCAAATAACAAAAGGCATTTTAATACATCCTCAGTGAATGGAGTTGAAAAATCAGTCGTATGCTTTTATTTGCTATTGAATGCCTGTTTCCAAACCAGTCTGCTGCAGAAAGACAATTGCTGTGAATCAGCAGCTGCTATTATCACTAAATAGAGACTGTCACTTCTCTGAAGATACAGGTTCCCAGTCTTTGTAAGATTTACATAAGTGTTTTTCTGAACAGAACGAGCACTTACAAATCCAGACATTTGGTGTTTTCATTTGGATCTTCTGGTTGCTTTCTCTTCTGCCTGGCCTATCATAATGCAGATGAAATCTGTACAAATAATCAAATAAGAACAAGACTTTGTTCAGCAGCTTGCATGTAAGATCTGATCTCTCTCATCAAAGCCTCTGCCTAAGCTTAAGAGTTAAAAAAAAGACCAGAAACAAATATGGAATTTGAAATTCCTGTCTTTTGTTGTTCTTTTAGTGAGTTTATTTCACACAAGGAAGCGTGCTCTGTGCTCTCAGCTGGTGCCAGCATTCACAAAGCAGCCCGGGCAAAGACTTGGATAATTGGAGCTTTTACAGGAGGATTTCCATTCCTCTCAGTGTGGCAACCCCACAATAACTACTGACAGGTAGAGAGAGCCCTGGGAGGGTTCATGATCAATGGAAAGCAGCTGAGCAAGGCAGCCCAAAACCAGTGGGTTTGCTAGCAAACCTTTTCAAAGGCAAAAAGCTGTCCTGGATGGGGAACAGCTGGTAAGTGGGTTGTCTTGTTTGTAGGAAGGTCTCCTGTTGTACAGCTCTTCAAAGAAAGAGAAATGCTTTGGAGGCAGAATGGTTGTGGAGAATTTTTTGGCACTATGTGTGAAAGGCTGGAGAAAATGAAATGAATATTAAAAAGAAATAAGATGTAAAGAATGTTTTAGTAATAGGAGATAAAGGTGAAATATTACTTAGTGTTTCTTACATCTAATGTGTAATACAGCATAGTTATTTTTAAATAATGAATCATACTGA